>WFAB01003694.1:0-13516 GCA_018977245.1 Lethenteron camtschaticum
CGAGCCTAGTCTCATATGGGTTGGACCAGATGACGCCAAAAGACGTTATCTGGTCCAATTTCCCAGTGCGTCAGGAAAGTGCGCCTTTTGGCGTCATCTGGTCCAACCCATATGAGACTAGGCTCTATGGAAAGCTGTCTCGGGTGTGGACCAATCAACTTCAAGGACAGTGCATACATTATCAGAGTTGTGTTTTTTTGTTTGTATTATGACTGCAGGTATTGCGGTCTATGCAAACATGACTCCTTGCAAAAAGGTGTCAGTTTTGTTGCCAGATAGAAGGGTAAAGAACCAATTATCATATTTTTACTGGCAAATGAGGTCCCCATAGTGTAAAAGCTTTAATCAACCCTCGGCAAAAGCCCTTAACTTACCTCCATTTACGAGTACGTCCGTCGGAACTTTTCTACACACTATTAACATTCCTTCCCTTTGTCAATGCTACCCCTATCCCCTCCCTTTGATGCTGCTAATCCTGCATAACGCACGGGCATAATGACTTTAAACCCCCGCCAAACCTCCTACGCATTTCACAAGTAGTACTAATCACATACCTGCATTTCCCATAAAGATGCTAAATTCCTCTTGATATGCAAATTATTTGTCAAGGCGCTCTTCCCCTCTAACCCAGCAGCTTAAATATGCGCTGCCAAGCCTGGTGGTGTTTCATTCAGACTCTGTCTTCTCGACAGACCTGGTCTTCACCTGAGGACGGCTGCTTCCGTTGTGGCCGAAACGTCGTGAGAATTGTATTTTATTATGTTTTATTTTTATTATTTTATTATTTCCATTCTACGTGACGACTTTACCGAAAGAACCAAGAAGATAAATCCCTGCAGTCACGAAAGCTTTAAATCGAAATTTAATTATCTTTTACTTTTATTATTTTATTATTATTTATTTTATTATTTTACTATTTAATTTATATCATTTAATTATGTTTTATTTTATTATTTAATTATGTTTTATTTTTATTATTTTATTATTTCAAATACAATTGTATTTCATTATGTTTTATTTGTATTATTTTATTATTTCCCTTCTACGTGACGACTTTACCGAAAGAACCAAGGGAAGTAATAAAATAATAAAAATAAAACTTAATAAATAAAATAAAATATTTATTTATTAAGTTTTTAATAAATAAAATAAAATATTGTATTTATTAAGTTTTATTTTTATTATTTATTATTAAATAAAATAAAATATTTTATTTATAAAGTTTTATTTTATTATTTTATTATTAAATAAAACAAAATATTTTATTTATTAAGTTTTATTTTTATTATTTTATTATTAAATAAAATAATAAAAATAAAACTTAATAAATAAAATAAAATATTTTATTTATTATGGTTTATTTTTATTATTTTATTATTAAATAAAATAAAATATTTTATTTATTATGTTTTATTTTTATTATTTTATTATTTCCCTTCTACGTGACGACTTTACCGAAAGAACCAGGAAAATGTGTTGTGTGGTTATTCTTGGCACCACTGGAGACTGAGCTTCATGTAAGAAGGGCTTGCCGCCAGTTGTTTATCAACCACTCTTCTTCACACGCCACTTACACTCCGAGTAGTACACACTCTCTGGTTCTTTCGGTAAGTGACGTATAAAGATAAAATAATAAATTAAATAATAGCACACGACGTTTCGATTGCAACACAAGCAATCATCATCATGTATAATGAAATAGCGACACAAAATCGAACCAGAAAACCACAGACAGACATATAAGCAGACAGATATCACCAAGATACACAGAGAGAGAGTAACACAGGCACAGAGAGGGGTGATCGTCTCTGTGGGGTGGCCTTAAATAGACAGACAGGGGGGGGCGGAGGCAGAGATAGGGAGGGGTTAGAGAAAATGTACATGTCAATGAGTACGAAGAGACGCGTAGTAAAGTACGCAGGCTTAGAGGGAGACAGAACACACTGAATTGTTCGTGTTGCAATCGAAACGTCATATGCTATTATTCAATTTATTATTTTATCTTTATACGTGACTTTACCGAAAGAACCAAAGAATCATTCCTGCAGTCACGAAAGCTCCAAAATTAAGATTAGTAAACACCGCGCTACACTCCACACCCGACGCCTGCCCCCGTTATGGTGCAGTTGTAGTATCTCGAAGGAGACTTCTTTTGAGGCCACACGCTTTTTATTCAATAACAGCTAGACATCCTGACGCACTGGGGCATAGCCTGACCACACAACCTAGGGAGGTACAGCCTCCGATCTATTCCACTACTCTCCTCCCCTTACCCTACGGCTCCTTAGCCTGGGAAAGCTGAACGTCCCACACACAGAGACACAGAGAACGTCCCACCATCAGTTCTGGTTCGGCGGCATCCTCGAGGCTT
Source organism: Lethenteron camtschaticum (assembly GCA_018977245.1). Classification (NCBI taxonomy): domain Eukaryota; kingdom Metazoa; phylum Chordata; class Hyperoartia; order Petromyzontiformes; family Petromyzontidae; genus Lethenteron; species Lethenteron camtschaticum. The sequence continues at coordinate 2,372 of WFAB01003694.1, forward strand.
GGGGTCCAGGATCTCTGGCGGCTCCTTCCTACAGCTTCAGATGAGATGGACTGACTCCCGCTCTCCGGGAGCAGTCTTATATACAGCGATACCTCGGTTCACGAACTTAATTCGTGAACTGACTGTGGTTGCGAACCGAATTGGTCGTGAACCGAGGCACGTTTTCCCCCCGGGTTCAATGTGAATCCGGTTAATCCGTTCTGACCTTTTTTTTTGGTTTTTGAAGCACAAAAATATGAAACAAATTGCAATACACATTAGTACTGTACAGTATAGTAATGTATAAAGAGAGAACACTAACCTTGCTTGAGATGACTTCAGTAAGCACTCAAACGGGTGAACTGTACAATACAGTAAGTACAGTATTGTACAGTAGTACAGTACTGTATGTGCTAAAAAGCACACCAAAAAGCAAAAAGTCACTGAAAGTGTCTTCACAGTAGTCACAGTACTTCTTTCTGTGTCTCTGCTTCTCTCCACGATCTTCCTACAGGAAGTCACGACCACGCGACAGCCTGGAAATAGCAGTAAAATTGCCGCGGCTCCTGTTCGTGAACCGAAGCATATTGTTATGAACTTTTCTGTTCGTGAACCGAGTTGTTCGTGAACAGAAGCAGAGTTCGTGAACCGGAGCGTATTGTTATGAACTTTTCTGTTCGTGAACCGAGTTGTTCGTGAACAGAAGCGGAGTTCGTGAACCAGAGCATATTTTTATGAACTTTTCTGTCCGTGAACCGAGTTGTTCGTGAACAGAAGCGGAGTTCGTGAACCAGAGCATATTTTCATGAACTTTTCTGTCCGTGAACCGAGTTGTTCGTGAACAGAAGCGGAGTTCGTGAATCGGAGCATGTTTTTATGAACTTTTCTGTTCGTGAACCGAGTTGTTCGTGAACAGAAGCAGAGTTCGTGAACCGAAGCATATTTTTATGAACTTTTCTGTTCGTGAACCGAGTTGTTCGTGAACAGAAGCAGAGTTCGTGAACCGGAGCGTATTGTTATGAACTTTTCTGTTCGTGAACCGAGTTGTTCGTGAACAGAAGCGGAGTTCGTGAACCAGAGCATATTTTTATGAACTTTTCTGTCCGTGAACCGAGTTGTTCGTGAACAGAAGCGGAGTTCGTGAACCAGAGCATATTTTCATGAACTTTTCTGTCCGTGAACCGAGTTGTTCGTGAACAGAAGCGGAGTTCGTGAATCGGAGCATGTTTTTATGAACTTTTCTGTTCGTGAACCGAGTTGTTCGTGAACAGAAGCAGAGTTCGTGAACCCGGAGCATATTTTTATGAACTTTTCTGTCCGTGAACCGAGTTGTTCGTGAACAGAAGCGGAGTTCGTGAATCGGAGCATATTTTTATGAACTTTTCTGTTCGTGAACCGAGTTGTTTGTGAACAGAAGCAGAGTTCGTGAATCGGAGCATATTTTTATGAACTTTTCTGTTCGTGAACCGAGTTGTTCGTGAACAGAAGCGGAGTTCGTGAACCGGAGCAGATTTTTATGAACTTTTCTGTTCGTGAACCGAGTTGTTCGTGAACAGAAGCGGAGTTCGTGAACCGAAGCATATTTTCATGAACTTTTCTGTTCGTGAACCGAGTTGTTCGTGAACAGAAGCAGAGTTCGTGAACCGGAGCGTATTGTTATGAACTTTTCTGTTCGTGAACCGAGTTGTTCGTGAACAGAAGCAAAGTTCGTAAACCGAGGTATCACTGTACCCCCTCTCTGAGGGGCGGGGGTGTCTCGGGGCCCCGGCTCTCGCCAGCCACCTCCCCTCAGAGCGGTTACAACCGCCTCTTTGCCCGACCGGTCCGGACCAGTCCAGACCGGTACGTACCCCCCTCCCCGAGGTTGTGGCGCCTGTGTCAACCTTGACCACCACACAGGCGTCAGTCAGAACTCTGGCCTGCACGTGGAACCGTCTCCCATTATTCTACGCCCCAGCGGCACGGGCTTCCTCTCGTCTGCCCGGGGCGGGGGCACGCTGCCATCACCGCCCGCCCGGGGCAGACGAGGTTGGGCTTCTAACCCTCGAGCCTTCATTCTAGATTTGAAGCTTTCGTGACTGCAAGGATTCATATTCTTAGGTTTTTTCGGTAAAGTCACGTAGGTAAAAACAAGTATAACCCGTAAAAACAAAGTTTTTCACTCTAAATCCTTTATATGCGTGGCGGCTAGAGTCCTCTCGTCCTCTGGCTTGAGATGGCTGCCACCAATGGGTCAGATGATTGCATTGCACCATTAAGCAATTGGTAATTAAATATAATATTTTTGTCCTAAAAAGTGTAAAATTTTGGAAAAAAAATTTTCACGAACATTAATTGTCACGCACAACGAGTCTGTGTGCAAAATGTCAGCTCGACTGGATCACGGGAAGTGGGTTAAAAAACGACCGAAAGATTTGCACGGTCGTAAGCAAGCAAGCGAACTTAATATAAAGGATTAAAAAAAATTAAATTAATAAAAGTAAAATAAAATAAAAATGACGACGTTTCGGAGGCAACACAAGCAGCTTCCGTCTTCAGGTGGAACCGTCACAGCCACGACAGCTGTATCAAGTAAGTGAGACATTTTCAAGTAAATGATAATTTATTCTAGATATGAAGCTTTCGTGACTGCAAGGATTCACACTCTTAGATCTTTCGGTAAAGTCACGTAGGTAAAAAAAATGAAATTAAAATTTAATAAAAATAAAACAAAAAAAATCACGAAAGATTTGCACGGTCCTAAGCAAGCAAGCAAGCGAACTTAATGTAAAGGATTTAAAAACCCTAAGCGTTTATAGACTGTGCAGACTGGGTGAGGGGCATCAGTGGTGAGGACCACTCACGCTTCGTAGCGGGACACTCTCCCCGCCACCAACACGCAGACACGGCTCAGGGGTTCCAGTCCGTTTATTCCACCTCGGTCACACACAGCTCGCTCCTTCAAACACGGCTAGCTCCTTCACCCACAGCTCTCATTCATCCACAGGTCTCATTCATCCACAGCTCCCTCCTTCACTCACAGCTCCCTCCTTCACCCACAGCTCGCTCCGTCATCCACAGCTCTCTCCTTCATCCACACAGCTCTCTCATTCATCCACAGCTCTCTCCTTCACTCACAGCTCCCTCATTCACACACAGCTCCCTCATTCATCCACAGCTCTCTCCTTCACTCACAGCTCCCTCATTCACACACAGCTCCCTCATTCATCCACAGCTCTCTCCTTCACTCACAGCTCTCTCATTCACCCACAGCTCCCTCCTTCACCCACAGCTCCCTCCTTCACCCACAGCTCCCTCCTTCACCCACAGCTCTCTCATTCATCCACAGCTCTCTCATTCACCCACAGCTCCCTCATTCATCCACAGCTCTCTCCTTCATCCACAGCTCTCTCCTTCACCCACAGCTCCCTCCTTCACCCACAGCTCCCTCCTTCACCCACAGCTCTCTCCTTCGCACACAGCTCTCTCCTTCACCCACAGCTCCCTCCTTCACCCACAGCTCCCTCCTTCACCCACAGCTCTCTCCTTCACCCACAGCTCTCTCCTTCGCACACAGCTCCCTCCTTCACCCACAGCTCCCTCCTTCACCCACAGCTCCCTCCTTCACCCACAGCTCTCTCCTTCACCCACAGCTCTCTCCTTCGCACACAGCTCCCTCCTTCACCCACAGCTCCCTCCTTCACCCACAGCTCCCTCCTTCACCCACAGCTCTCTCCTTCACCCACAGCTCTCTCCTTCATCCACAGCTCTCTCATTCATCCACAGCTCTCTCCTTCATCCACAGCTCCCTCCTTCACACACAGCTCTCTCATTCACCCACACCTCCCTCCTTCACCCACAGCTCTCTCCTTCACCCACAGCTCTCTCCTTCATCCACAGCTCTCTCATTCATCCACAGCTCTCTCCTTCATCCACAGCTCCCTCCTTCACCCATAGCTCCCTCCTTCACCCACAGCTCCCTCCTTCACCCACAGCTCCCTCCTTCACCTTCACCCACAGCTCTCTCCTTCACCCACAGCTCTCTCATTCACCCACAGCTCTCTCCTTCACCCACAGCTCCCTCCTTCACCCACAGCTCCCTCCTTCACCCACAGCTCCCTCCTTCACCCACAGCTCCCTCCTTCACCCACAGCTCTCTCATTCACCCACACCTCCCTCCTTCACCCACAGCTCTCTCCTTCATCCACAGCTCTCTCATTCATCCACAGCTCTCTCATTCATCCACAGCTCTCTCCTTCACCCACAGCTCCCTCCTTCACCCACACAGCTCCCTCCTTCACCCACAGCTCCCTCCTTCACCCACAGCTCCCTCCTTCACCCACAGCTCTCTCATTCATCAACAGCTCTCTCATTCATCCACAGCTCCCTCCTTCACCCACACAGCTCCCTCCTTCACCCACAGCTCCCTCCTTCACCCACAGCTCCCTCCTTCACCCACAGCTCTCTCATTCATCCACAGCTCTCTCATTCATCCACAGCTCCCTCATTCACCCACAGCTCCCTCCTTCACCCACACAGCTCCCTCCTTCACCCACACAGCTCCCTCCTTCACCCACACAGCTCCCTCCTTCACCCACAGCTCCCTCCTTCATCCACACAGCTCCCTCCTTCACCCACAGCTCCCTCCTTCACCCACAGCTCTCTCATTCATCCACAGCTCCCTCCTTCACCCACAGCTCCCTCCTTCACCCACAGCTCCCTCCTTCACCCACAGCTCCCTCCTTCACCCACAGCTCCCTCCTTCACCACAGCTCCCTCCTTCACACACAGCTCCCTCCTTCACCCACAGCTCCCTCCTTCACCCACAGCTCCCTCCTTCACCCACAGCTCTCTCCTTCATCCACAGCTCTCTCCTTCACCCACAGCTCTCTCCTTCACCCACAGCTCCCTCCTTCATCCACAGCTCCCTCCTTCACCACACAGCTCCCTCCTTCACCCACAGCTCTCTCCTTCACCCACAGCTCCCTCCTTCACCCACACAGCTCCCTCCTTCACCCACAGCTCTCTCCTTCACCCACAGCTCCCTCCTTCACCCACACAGCTCCCTCCTTCACCCACACAGCTCCCTCCTTCACACACAGCTCCCTCCTTCACCCACACAGCTCCCTCCTTCACCACACAGCTCCCTCCTTCACCCACAGCTCCCTCCTTCACCCCACAGCTCCCTCCTTCACCCACAGCTCCCTCCTTCACCCACAGCTCTCTCCTTCACCCACAGCTCTCTCCTCCCACAGCTCTCTCCTTCACCCACAGCTCCCTCCTTCATCCACAGCTCCCTCATTCACCCACAGCTCTCTCCTTCACCCACAGCTCCCTCCTTCATCCACAGCTCCCTCATTCACCCACAGCTCTCTCCTTCACCCACAGCTCTCTCATTCATCCACAGCTCCCTCCTTCACCCACAGCTCCCTCCTTCATCCACAGCTCCCTCATTCACCCACAGCTCTCTCCTTCACCCACAGCTCCCTCCTTCACCCACAGCTCTCTCCTTCACCCACAGCTCTCTCCTTCATCCACAGCTCCCTCATTCATCCACAGCTCCCTCATTCATCCACAGCTCCCTCATTCACCCACAGCTCTCTCCTTCACCCACAGCTCCCTCCTTCACCCACAGCTCTCTCCTTCATCCACAGCTCCCTCCTTCATCCACACAGCTCCCTCCTTCACCCACAGCTCCCTCCTTCACCCACAGCTCTCTCCTTCACCCACAGCTCTCTCCTTCACCCACACAGCTCTCTCATTCACCCACACACCTCCCTCCTTCACCCACAGCTCTCTCCTTCACCCACAGCTCCCTCCTTCACCCACAGCTCTCTCCTTCATCCACAGCTCTCTCCTTCACCCACAGCTCCCTCCTTCACCCACAGCTCTCTCCTTCACCCACAGCTCTCTCCTTCACCCACAGCTCTCTCCTTCATCCACAGCTCTCTCCTTCATCCACACAGCTCCCTCCTTCACCCACAGCTCTCTCATTCACCCACACAGCTCTCTCCTTCACTCACAAATCCTTGGTGGTTCCGGCTGCCTCTCTGTGGCGGTTCCGGTCACGTTTGCTCCGAGCATTATTCCGCACAAAAACCGAACGTCTCTCAGGACTTCCCGGTGACACTCCCGGTGACACTCCCGGTGACACTCTCCGATCCGGCTCCGGCGAGTCTGCCGAGACCACCACCACCGCCGGTTCCAGGCACATCGGCGAGGCTCAGATCGATCGATCCCGGTGAGATCCGTGCCCGGCCCCCCCGGTGAATCTGGTGACTCCGATACTGGCACCGGTGACTCCGGCGCTGGTCCCGGTGACTCGGGTGTCACCGGTGCTGGTTCCCGGGCGACTCTGGAACCGTTACGGTGACCCCCGGTCGACTCCGGTACAGGCACCGGTGACTCTGGTGACTCCGGTACTGGCACCGGTGAATCTGGTGACTCCGATACTGGCACTGGTGAATCTGGTGACTCCGATACTGGCACCGGTGACTCTGGCGCTGGTCCCGGTGACTCCGATACTGGCACCGGTGACTCCGGCGCTGGTCCCGGTGACTCCGATACTGGCACCGGTGACTCTGGCGCTGGTCCCGGTGACTCCGATACTGGCACCGGTGACTCCGGCGCTGGTCCGGTGACTCCGATACTGGCACCGGTGACTCCGGCGCTGGTCCCGGTGACTCCGATACTGGCACCGGTGACTCCGGCGCTGGTCCTGGTGACTCGAGTGTCACCGGTGCTGGTTCCCGGGCGACTCCGGAACCGGTACGGTGACCCCCGGTCGACTCCGGTAACGGGGCCCCGGTGACTCCGGAACTACTCAGGTGTCACCGGCAGTGACGCCGGCGACTCCGTCGGCGACCCCTTCGGCGACCCCCTCGGTGACCCCCTCGGTGACCCCCGCGACCCCCTCGGTGACCCCGGTGACCCCGGCGGGGTCATTACCGATCGCCGCGGCGTCGCTGAGGGCGCGCCGCTGCTCCTCGGAGCGCCGCTCAACGATCTCCGGCATCATCGTCAGGTAGGAGGTCATCACGCGGTGGGCCGTGCGCACGCCACGGCCGGCACAGCGGGACACACAGCTCTCCTGCGGAGACACGGGGAGACACGTGGAGACACGTGGAGACACGGGGAGAGAGACACGGTGAGAGAGAGAGAGACACGGGGAGACACATGGAGACACGTGGAGAGAGAGAGACACACGGGGAGAGAGAGAGAGACACGGGGAGAGAGAGAGACATCATCAGGTAGGAGGTCATCACGCGGTGGGCCGTGCGCACGCCACGGCCGGCACAGCGGGACACACAGCTCTCCTGCGGAGACACGGGGAGACACGTGGAGAGAGACACGGGGAGAGAGACACGGGGAGAGAGACACGGGGAGAGAGAGAGACACGTGGAAAGAGACAGGGAGAGAGAGACACGGAGAGAGAGACACAGAGAGAGAGACACGGGGAGAGAGACACGGGGAGAGAGACACGGGGAGAGAGACACGGGGAGAGAGAGAGACACGGGGAGAGAGAGAGACACGGGGAGAGAGAGAGACACGGGGAGAGAGAGAGACACGGGGAGAGAGAGAGACACGGGGAGAGAGACACGGGGAGAGAGAGAGACACGTGGAAAGAGACAGGGAGAGAGAGACACGGAGAGAGAGACACGGAGAGAGAGACACGGGGAGAGAGACACGGGGAGAGAGACACGGAGAGAGAGACACGGGGAGAGAGAGAGACACGTGGAAAGAGACAGGGAGAGAGAGACACGGAGAGAGAGACACGGAGAGAGAGACACGGGGAGAGAGACACGGGGAGAGAGACACGGGGAGAGAGAGAGACACGGGGAGAGAGAGAGACACGGGGAGAGAGAGAGACACGGGGAGAGAGAGAGACACGGGGAGAGAGACACGGGGAGAGAGAGAGACACGTGGAAAGAGACAGGGAGAGAGAGACACGGAGAGAGAGACACGGGGAGAGAGACACGGGGGAGAGAGGACACGTGGAGAGAGACACGTGGAGAGAGACACGTGGAGAGAGACACGTGAGAGAGACACGTGGAGAGAGACACGTGGAGAGAGAAAAGAGACACGTGGAGGAGACACGTGGAGAGAGACACGTGAGAGAGACACGTGGAGAGAGACACGTGGAGAGAGACACGTGGAGAGAGACACGTGGAGAGAGACACGTGGAGAGAGACACGTGGAGAGAGACACGTGGAGAGAGACACGTGGAGAGAGACACGTGGAGAGAGACACGTGGAGAGAGACACGTGGAGAGAGAGACACGTGGAGAGAGACACGTGGAGAGAGACACGTGGAGAGAGACACGTGGAGAGAGACACGTGGAGAGAGACACGTGGGAGAGGGAGGAGACACGTGGAGAGAGACACGTGGAGAGAGACACGGGGAGAGAGACACGTGGAAAGAGACACGTGGAGAGAGACACGTGGAAAGAGACACGTGGAGAGAGACACGTGGAGAGAGACACGTGGAGAGAGACACGTGGAGAGAGAGACACGTGGAGAGAGACACGTGGAGAGAGACACGTGGAGAGAGACACGTGGAGAGAGACACGTGGAGAGAGACACATGGAGAGAGACACGTGGAGAGAGACACGGGGAGAGAGACACGTGGAGAGAGACACGTGGAGAGAGACACGTGGAGAGAGACACGGAGAGAGAGACACGGAGAGAGAGACACGGGAGAGAGACACGTGGAGAGAGACACGTGGAGAGAGACACGTGGAGAGAGACACGGAGAGAGAGACACGGAGAGAGAGACACGGGGAGAGAGACACGTGGAGAGAGACACATGGAGAGAGACACGTGGAGAGAGACACGGAGAGAGAGACACGTGGAGAGAGACACGTGGAGAGAGACACGGAGAGAGAGACACGGGGAGAGAGACACGTGGAGAGAGACACGTGGAGAGAGACACGTGGAGAGAGACACGTGGAGAGAGACACGGGGAGAGAGACACGTGGAGAGAGACACGTGGAGAGAGACACGTGGAGAGAGACACGTGGAGAGAGACACGGAGAGAGAGACACGGGGAGAGACACGGAGAGAGAGACACGGAGAGACACGTGGAGAGAGACACGTGGAGAGGACACGTGGAGAGAGACACGGGAGAGAGACACGTGGAGAGAGACACGTGGAGAGAGACACGTGGAGAGAGACACGTGGAGAGAGACACGTGGAGAGAGACACGTGGAGAGAGACACGTGGAGAGAGACACGTGGAGAGAGACACGGGGAGAGAGACACGTGGAGAGAGACACGTGGAGAGAGACACGTGGAGAGAGACACGTGGAGAGAGACACGGGGAGAGAGACACGTGGAGAGAGACACGTGGAGAGAGACACGGGGAGAGAGACACGTGGAGAGAGACACGGGGAGAGAGACACGTGGAGAGAGACACGTGGAGAGAGACACGGGGAGAGAGACACGTGGAGAGAGACACGGAGAGAGAGACACGGGGAGAGAGACACGGGGAGAGAGACACGTGGAGAGAGACACGTGGAGAGAGACACGGGGAGAGAGACACGTGGAGAGAGACACGTGGAGAGAGACACGTGGAGAGAGACACGTGGAGAGAGACACGTGGAGAGAGACACGGGGAGAGAGACACGTGGAGAGAGACACGTGGAGAGAGACACGGGGAGAGAGACACGTGGAGAGAGACACGGGGAGAGAGACACGGGAGAGAGACACGTGGAGAGAGACACGGAGAGAGAGACACGGGGAGAGAGACACGGGGAGAGAGACACGTGGAGAGAGACACGTGGAGAGAGACACGGGGAGAGAGACACGTGGAGAGAGACACGTGGAGAGAGACACGTGGAGAGAGACACGTGGAGAGAGACACGTGGAGAGAGACACGGAGAGAGAGACACGGGGAGAGAGACACGGAGAGAGAGACACGGGGAGAGAGACACGGGGAGAGAGACACGGGGAGAGAGACACGGAGAGAGAGACACGTGGAGAGAGACACGTGGAGAGAGACACGGAGAGAGAGACACGGAGAGAGAGACACGTGGAGAGAGACACGTGGAGAGAGACACGGGGAGAGAGACACGTGGAGAGAGACACGTGGAGAGAGACACGTGGAGAGAGACACGTGGAGAGAGACACGGGGAGAGAGACACGTGGAGAGAGACACGTGGAGAGAGACACGTGGAGAGAGACACGTGGAGAGAGACACGTGGAGAGAGACACGTGGAGAGAGACACGTGGAGAGAGAGAGACATCGTCAGGTAGGAGGTCATCACGCGGTGGGGCCGTGCGCACAGAGACACAGAGACACACAGACACACAGAGAGACACAGAGACACAGAGAGACAGGATCACCTCGTCTGCCGTGAGGCTGCGCACGTTCAGGTTGGAGACGCAGTGAGTGAAGCAGTGAGACACAGACACACAGAGAGACACAGACACACAGAGAGACACAGAGACACACAGAGAGACACAGAGACAGAGACACACACACACACAGAGACACACACACACACACAGAGACACACAGACACACAGAGAGACACAGAGAGACACACAGACACATCATCACCTCGTCTGCCGTGAGGCTGCGCACGTTCAGGTTGGAGACGCAGTGAGTGAAGCAGTGAGACACAGACACACAGAGAGACACAGAGACACAGAGACACACACAGACACAGAGAGACACAGAGAGACAGGATCACCTCGTCTGCCGTGAGGCTGCGCACGTTGAGGTTGGAGACGCAGTGAGTGAAGCAGTGAGACACAGACACACAGAGAGACACAGAGACACACAGAGACACACAGAGACACAGAGAGACAGGATCACCTCGTCTGCCGTGAGGCTGCGCACGTTCAGGTTGGAGACGCAGTGAGTGAAGCAGTGAGACACAGAGACACACAGAGACACAGACACACACAGAGACACAGTGAGAGACACAGACACACACAGAGACACAGAGAGACACAGAGAGACACAGAGAGACAGGATCACCTCGTCTGCCGTTAGGCTGCGCACGTTCAGGTTGGAGACGCAGTGAGTGAAGCAGTGAGACACAGAGACACACCAGAGACACAGACACACACAGAGACACAGAGAGACACAGAGACACAGAGAGACACAGAGACACACATACACACACAGACACAGAGAGACACAGAGAGACAGGATCACCTGTCTGCCGTGAGGCTGCGCACGT
>WFAB01003695.1:0-13514 GCA_018977245.1 Lethenteron camtschaticum
GTTGTGCGCCTTTTGGCGTCATCTGGTCCAACACCATGTGAGACTAGGCTCTAAGGAAAGCAGTCTCGGGTGTGGACCAATCAACTTCAAGGACAGTGCATACATTATCAGAGTTGTGTTTTTGTTTGCATTATGACTGCAGGTATTGTGGTCTATGCAAACATGACTCCTTGTAATAAAGGTGTCAGTTTTGTTGCCAGATAGAAGGGTAAAAAAACAATTATCGAATTAATCGATTGTTCCGATTACCCAGTTTGACAACGTAATCACTGATGGTGAAATGTACCGTGGATAATTCTAAGCATGAGAGTTTGCATATTAGAGTGTCATGTTTTGGTTTAGAATTAAAATTTCCTCAACACAGAAGTGTTTGAGTGTTTCTTTCCTAAGTTCATGCGTAACAATCTTACTTATAAGAACTGTATCCTGCGTTGAGATTTGGAGACCTGACATAACATAGACACACTAAGATATAATCAATTAATGTTTAAGCAAGAATAATTGCATTATACTGGTAGGAACGAAGTGAACCAGCCTACAATAGATTATATCGTCCGTCCGTCCGATTAGGTGTAGCAACATTGCCCCCTACTTCAAACACTTGGCAGGACCCTACAAAAACCTTTAGACTCAGTGAGGCTTTCCTGGCTAAACAAGTGTAACATTCCCTTATAATTCCCTGAGATAGTTTTTAATTAAAACATTTAAATTAAAAACTAACTCACAGCGGCCTAAAGCCTACAGCTAGGCCTAAAGCCTAGAACTAGGCCTCAAACTCTCCCTTCGTATCGTACCCGCGCGTGTGTGAAAGGGACTTAATGGTTAACAATGTTACATTGCCTGATGTTTTTAAATAGCAACATTTAAATTTAAACCTTTTACATTAATAATTAAAACATTTTAATTAAAAATTTACTCACAGCGGCCTAAAGCCTACAACTAGGCCTAAAGCCTAGAATTAGGCCTCAAACTCTCCCTTCGTATCATCCGATTAGGTGTAGCAACATCGCCCCCTACTGCAAACACTTGGCAGGACCCTACAAAAACCTTTAGACTCAGTGGGGCTTTCCTGGCTAAACAAGTGTAACATTCCCTTATAATTCCCTGAGATAGCTTTTAATTAAAATATTTAAATTTATGAGGCTTTCCTGGCTAAACAAGTGTAACATTCCCTTATAATTCCCTGAGATAGTTTTTAATTAAAACATTTAAATTAAAAACTAACTCACAGCGGCCTAAAGCCTACAGCTAGGCCTGAAGCCTAGAACTAGGCCTCAAACTCTCCCTTCGTATCGTACCCCCGCCATTTCATTTTATTACAGCCATTCATTTGTTCGTTCCTACCAGCCCACCCCGCAGGGACCTGTTCCCGACTGATGATACGACCCTGGGCAACGTAGCAAAGCCTAATTATCAAAACTGCCAACATTAGCAACATTTTCAAAACCCGACATTAACAACACAGAGATCTCAAGACAGCTGGGCACAGTGTGGCAGTGCCTCCTCCTGCTCCACCTCCTCCTCCTCCACCTCCTACTCCACCACCTCAACCTCCTCCACCTTCTCCTCCACCGCCTCCTCCACCTCCTACTCCACCTCCTACTCTACCTCCTCCTCCACCTTCTCCTCCACCTCCTACTCTACCTCCTACTCTACCTCCTCCTCCACCTTCTCCACCTCCTCCACCTCCTCCACCTCCTCATGCACCACCTCAACCTCCTCCTTCTCCACCTCCTCCTCCACCTTCTCCTCCACCGCCTCCTCCACCTCCTACTCTACCTCCTCCTCCACCTTCTCCACCTCCTACTCTACCTCCTACTCCACCTCCTACTCTACCTCCTACTCTACCTCCTCCTCCACCTTCTCCTCCTCCACTGCCTCCTCCACCTCCTACTCCACCACCCCAACCTCCTCCTTCTCCACCTCCTTCTCCACCTTCTCCACCTCCTCCACCTCCTACTCCACCACCTCAACCTCCTCCACCTCCACCTTCTCCTCCACCGCCTCCTCCACCTCCTACTCTACCTCCTACTCCACCTCCTTCTCCTCCACCTCTTCCTCCACCTCCTCCTGCTCCACCATCTCCACCTCATCCTACACAGCCCCACCCCCCCACCTCACCCAGGCCACGCCCTCCACCATGTTGATGTCGATGGGATCCCCGACGACGCGTCCTCCCCGTAGCCGCGCCAGCGAGTGGCAGGAGGCCAGCGCCCACGAGAGACGGTCGCCCCGGGGCAGGCGGCGCGGCTCAGCCAGCAGCGGAGAGAACACGGCGGGAGCCCCGCTCCCAGCCCCGCTCCCAGCCCCGCTCCCAGCCCCGCTCACAGCCCCGCTCCCAGCCCCGCTCACAGCCCCGCTCACAGCCCCGCTCCCAGCTGATGGCGGCGAGGGAGTGACGGGCACGACGCCCAGCAGCTCCAGGTTGTCTTCGGTGAGCGTGCCGGTCTGTGGGGCGGAGGGAGAGACGTGATTATGGTGATGGTGGTGGTGATGGTGGTGATAGTGATGGTGATGATAGTGACAGTGATGATAGTGATGATGATAGTGATGGTGATGATAGTGATGGTGATAGTGATGGTGGTGATAGTGATGGTGGTGATAGTGATAGTGATGGTAGTGATGGTGATGATAGTGACAGTGATGATAGTGATGGTGATAGTGATGGTGGTGATAGTGATGGTGATGATAGTGATAGTGATGGTGGTGGTGGTGATGATAGTGATGGTGATGATAGTGATGGTGGTGGTGATAGCGATGGTGGTGGTGATAGTGATGATGGTGATAGTGATGGTGATGATAGTGATGGTGGTGGTGATAGTGATGATGGTGATAGTGATGGTGATGATAGTGATAGTGATGGTGGTGGTGATAGTGATGGTGGTGATAGTGATGATGGTGGTGATAGTGATGGTGATGATAGTGACAGTGATGATAGTGATGGTGATAGTGATGGTGGTGATAGTGATGGTGATGATAGTGATAGTGATGGTGGTGGTGGTGATGATAGTGATGGTGATGATAGTGATGGTGGTGGTGATAGCGATGGTGGTGGTGATAGTGATGATGGTGATAGTGATAGTGATGATAGTGATGGTGGTGGTGATAGTGATGATGGTGATAGTGATGGTGATGATAGTGATAGTGATGGTGGTGGTGATAGTGATGGTGGTGATAGTGATGATGGTGATGATAGTGATGGTGATGGTGGTGGTGATAGTGATGGTGGTGATAGTGATGATGGTGATGATAGTGATGGTGATGGTGGTGGTGATAGTGATGGTGATGATAGTGATGATGGTGATGATAGTGATAGTGATGGTGGTGGTGATAGTGATGGTGGTGATAGTGATGATGGTGATGATAGTGATGGTGATGGTGATAGTGATGGTGATGATAGTGATGATGGTGATGATAGTGATGGTGATGATAGTGATGGTGGTGGTGATAGTGATGGTGGTGATAGTGATGATGGTGATAGTGATGGTGATGATAGTGATAGTGATGGTGGTGATGATAGTGATGGTGATGATAGTGATGGTGATGATAGTGATGGTGGTGGTGATAGTGATGATGGTGATAGTGATGGTGATGATAGTGATAGTGATGGTGGTGATGATAGTGATGGTGATGATAGTGATGGTGGTGGTGGTGATGGTGATGATGGTGATGGTGGTGATGATGATGGTGATGATGGTGGTGATGATGGTGGTGGTGATGGTGGTGATGATGGTGGTGATGATGGTGGTGGTGATGATGGTGATGGTGGTGATGATGGTGGTGGTGATGATGGTGATGGTGGTGATGGTGGTGATGGTGGTGGTGATGGTGGTGATGGTGGTGATGGTGGTGATGGTGTTGTTGTTGTTGTTGGTATTGTTGTTGTTGTTGTCACCTTGTCCAGACAGACCACCTTGACCTTGCCCGCCACGCTGATGCTGGGCGGACTGACACAGAAGACTCCGTGCACGCTGCGCAGGCGCCCCTGGGCGTACGCCTGTCCCACCGTCACGGCCGCGGGCAGCGCCGGCGGGACCACGATGGTGACGAGGTCCAGTACACTCAGCACCACGCTCCACAGGGAGATCTGGTGATGTCAACAACAACATCAACAACAACATCAACAACAACATCAACAACAACATCAACATCATCGTCACCATCACCACGATGGTGACGAGGTCCAGTACACTCAGCACCACCGTCCAGAGGGAGATCTGGTGACATCATCATCAACATCAACATCATCAACAACAACATCATCATCAACAACGTCAACAACAACAACATCGTCATCATCGTCATCATCGTCAACATCGTCACCATCACCACGATGGTGACGATGTCCAGTACACTCAGCACCACGCTCCACAGGGAGATCTGGGGACATTGTCAACAACATCAACAACAACATCAACAACAATATCGTCAATATCGTCGTCAACGTCAACACCACCACTATCACCACCACCACTATCACCACCACCACCACCAGCACTATCACCACTACCAACACCACCACTATCACCACCACCACTATCACCACCACCACCAGCACTATCACCACTACCAACACCACCACTATCACCACCACCACCACCACTATCACCACTATCACCACTATCACCACTATCACCACCACCACACTCACCACTATCAACACCACCACTATCACCACCACCACTATCACCACTACAACCACCACTACTATCACCACCACCACCACTATCACAACTACCACCACCACTATCACCACTACCACCACCACTACCAACACCACCACCATCAACACCAGCACTATCACCACTATCACCACCACCACTATCACCACCACCACTATCACCACCACATAGGTATCATAGTGTAAATGCTTACCCCGAGCTCTCAATACTCTGATGGTGCGCTGTCTTTGAGTTGTGCGCCTTTTGGCGTCATCTGGTCCAACGCCAATGGAGACTAGGCTCTAAGGAAAGCTGTCTCTGGTGTGGGCCAATCAACTTCAAGGACAGTGCACATCATTATCATCATCAGAGTTGTTTGCATTTTGACTGCTTGTGTTGTGGTTATTGCAAACATGATCCCTTGTATAAAGGTGTCAGTTTTTGTACAAGATGAAAGGGTAAAAACCTACTACTATAAGGTCTCACCTTGTTTTGACGAGGATTACGATGCTGTAGATGTCTCCGATCGCCGCTGATGGGTGGCACACAGAGCCAGGATAAAGATCCCACACACACACACTCACACACACACAGGGACACACACAAACTCCCACACACACACTCACACACACACTCACACACACACTCACACACTCACACTCCCGCACACACTCCCACACAGAGACACACACACAGAGACACACACACACTCCCACACACACTCCCACACACTCCCACACACACACTCCCACACAGAGACACACACACAGACACACACACTCCCACACACACACTCACACACACTCACACCACACACACTCACACACACACACTCACACCACACACACACACACTCCCACACACACGCTCACACTCACACACACGGTCACACACACACGCACACTCACACACACACACTCACACACACACACTCACACACACACACTCACTCACACACACTCCCACAAAAACACACTCACACACACTCACACCACACACACACACACTCACACACACTCACACCACACACACACACTCACACACACTCACACCACACACACACTCACACACACTCCCACACACACACTCCCACACACACTCACACACACACACTCACACACACTCACACACACACTCACACACACACACTCACACACACACACTCACACACACACACTCACACACACACACTCACACAGAGACACACACACACTCCCACACACACACTCCCACACACATAGAGACACACACACACTCCCACACACACACACTCCCACACACACACACACTTACACTCCCACACTCACACACACACACTCCCACACACACACTCACATACACACACTCACACAAACACAGAGACACACACACACACACTCCCACACTCACACTCACACACACTCACACACACACGCTCCCACACAAAAGACAAAGACCCCCCGTATAGCCTGAACAGACTGTAGGGGCAAGTGCTGTTAGCGAGCACCTATGAAGGCCGGCACGGCACACGAGGGGTGGGTGGCCAGCACCACGCCCGACCGCCTTTGTCTCCCTAGTGGCGATGTTACACACCGCACCAGGTACTCATTTAAGGCTGAGTCGACCTAGGGGATGCCCAGGACCGGTTCAGATAACCGTCACTTGTGTTGGCCGTGAGCGGGAATCGATGCTGATGGTGCTGATGATGCTGATGATGATGCTGATTATGATGAGGATGATGATGATTATGATGATGATGCTGCTGATGATGCTGCTGCTGATGCTGCTGATGATGAGGATGATGCTGATGATGATTATGATGAGGATGATGACGATGCTGCTGCTGATGATGCTGATGATGCTGATTATGATGACGATGTTGCTGATGATGCCGAGGATGCTGCCGCTGCTGCTGATGATGCTGATGATGCTGAGGATGATGATGATGATGATGATGATTCTCATGATGATGCTGCCGCTGTTGCTGATGATGCTGCTGATGCTGCTGATGCTGCTGATGCTGCTGATGATGATGATTATGATGAGGATTATGATGCTGCTGTTGCTGATGACGCTGCTGATGATGCTGCTGCTGATGTTGATGATGATGCCGCTGATGATGATGCTGCTGCTGATGTTGATGATGATGCTGCTGCTGATGCTGATGCTGCTGCTGATGCTGCTGATGATGCTGATGCTGCTGATGATGATGATGCTGCTGCTGCTGATGATGCTGATGATGCTGCCCCCTCACCGAGCACGGCCAGGAACAGCACGAAGCGCACGGCGTCTCTGTAGAAGCGGAACCGGACGGGCCGTGGGTAGAGAATGGCTCGGACCAGCTCCCCCTTCGCCGTGTAGAAGCCTGCGGCCCACACACACACAGGCAAAGGCAACCGACGCATTCACTCATTCATTCATTCACTCGTACATTCACTCACTCATACACTCACTCATACACTCACTCATTCACTCATTCACTCATTCATTCACTCGTGCATTCACTTACTCATACACTCATTCACTCACTCACTTACTCATACACTCACTCATTCACTCACTTACTCATTCACTCACTCATTGATTCACTCACTCATTCACTCACTCATTTATTCACTCACTCATTCACTCACTCACTCACTCATTCACTCACTTACTCATTCACTCACTCATTTATTCACTCACTCATTCACTCACTCATTCATTCACTCACTCATTCACTCACTTACTCATTCACTCACTCATTCATCACTCACTCATTCACTCACTCACTCATTCACTCACTCATTCACTCACTTACTCATTCACTCACTCATTTATTCACTCACTCATTCACTCACTCATTCACTCACTCATTCATTCACTCACTCATTCACTCACTCATTCACTTACTCATACACTTACACATACACTTACTCATTCATTCACTCACTCATTCACTTACTCACTCATTCACTCACTCATTCACTCATTCACTCACTCATTCACTTACTCATGCATTCATTCACTCATTCATTCACTCATTCATTCACTCACTCATTCACTCACTCATTCACTTACTCATACACTTACACATACACTTACTCATTCATTCACTTACTCACTCATTCACTCACTCACTCATTCACTCACTCATTCACTCACTTACTCATTCACTCACTTACTCATTCACTCACTCATTCATTCACTCACTCATTCACTCACTCATACACTTACACATACACTTACACATACACTTACTCATTCATTCACTCACTCAACCACCCACTCACTCACTCACTCACCCTCTCATGCATTCACTCGCTCATTCGCTCATTCACTCATTCATTCACTCACTCATTCACTTACTCATACACTCACTCACTCATACACTCATTCACTCACTCATTCATTCACTCGTGCATTCATTCATTCACTCATTCACTCACTCATTCACTCATTCACTCACTCATTCACTTACTCATGCATTCATTCACTCATTCATTCACTCACTCATTCACTCACTCATACACTTACACATACACTTACTCATTCACTCAACCACCCACCCACTCACCCTCTCATGCACTCACTCGCTCATTCGTTCATTCACTCGTTCACTCACCCATTCACTCACTCATTCACTTACTCATGCATTCATTCACTCATTCATTCACTCACTCATTCACTCACTCATTCACTTACTCATACACTTACACATACACTTACTCATTCACTCAACCACCCACCCACTCACCCTCTCATGCACTCACTCGCTCATTCGTTCATTCACTCGTTCACTCACCCATTCACTCATTCACTCACTCATTCACTTACTCATGCATTCATTCACTCATTCATTCACTCATTCATTCACTCATTCATTCACTCACTCATTCACTTACACATACACTTACTCATTCACTCAACCACCCACCCACTCACCCTCTCATGCACTCACTCGCTCATTCGTTCATTCACTCGTTCACTCACTCACTCATACACTCATTCGCTCATACACTCATTCACTCATACACTCATTCACTCATACACTCACTCACTCATACACTCATTCACTCATACACTCATTCACTCATACACTCATTCACTCATACACTCATTCACTCATACACTCATTCACTCATACACTCATTCACTCATACACTCACACACTCACTCACTCATACACTCACTCACTCATACACTCACTCACTCATACACTCACTCATACACTCACTCATTCATTCACTCACTTACTCATACACTCACTCATACTCATTCATTCACTCACTCATTCACTTACTCATACACTTACTCATTCATTCACTCACTCATGCATTCACTCACTCATGCATTCACTCACTCATTCACTCATTCACTCACTCGTTCACTCACTCGTTCACTCACTCATTCACTCACTCATTCACTCACTCATTCACTCACTCACTCATTCATTCACTCATTCATTCACTCACTCACTCACTCACTCATACACTCACTCACTCATACACTCACTCATACACTCACTCACTCATACACTCACTCACTCACTCATACACTCACTCACTCACTCATACACTCACTCATACACTCACTCACTCATACACTCACTCACTCATACACTCACTCAGTCACTCATACACTCACTCACTCATCTCCGCCACCACCACCATCACCACCACCACCATCACCACCATCACCATCACCACCATCACCATCACCACCATCACCACCACCACCATCACCACCATCACCATCACCACCATCACCACCACCACCATCACCACCATCACCACCATCACCACCATCACCATCACCATCACCACCATCACCACCATCACCACCATCACCACCATCACCATCACCACCACCACCATCACCACCATCACCACCATCACCACCACCACCATCACCACCATCACCATCACCACCATCACCACCATCACCACCATCACCACCATCACCATCACCACCACCACCATCACCTCCACCGCCACCACCACCTCCACCACCACCACCATCACCACCACCACCTCCACCACCACCACCTCCACCACCACCACCATCACCACCACCACCTCCACCACCACCACCTCCACCACCACCTTTATCACCACCACCACCATCACCTCCACCGCCACCACCACCTCCACCACCACCACCATCACCACCACCACCTCCACCACCACCACCTCCACCACCACCTTTATCACCACCACCACCATCACAGCCACGACCATCAACAGCATTATTAGCATCTTCACCACCACCACCATCACCTCCACCGCCACCACCACCTCCACCACCACCACCATCACCACCACCTCCTTCACCACCATCACCACCACCACCACCATCACCACCACCTCCTTCACCACCATCACCACCACCACCACCTTCACCACCTCCCACCACCACCACCTTCACCACTACCACCTTCACCACCACCACCTTCACCACCACCACCTTCACCACCACCTCCACCGCCACCTTTACCTGTGCGAGTCACGACAGCGCAGGCAAAGCCGTCCCCATCAGCGCCGCCATCGCCGCCAGCCCCCCCTATGTGAGGGGCCCCGGGCTTGGCCTGGATGACGCTGGTGCCGCAAAACAGCGTGTGGCGCTTGTGCTCCTCTGCGCCGTAGCGCGCCGCCTCGCGGGGACCCACCGCCGTCTTAGTCACCGGAACACTCTCACCTGTACACCACATCACACCACGTCACAACACACCACACCACACACCACACAACACACCAGTGAGTGAGTGTGTGAGTGTGCGAGTGAGTGTGAGTCTGTGTGTGAGTGTGTGTGAGTCTGTGTGAGTGAGTGTGTGAGAGTGAGCGAGTGTGTCTGTGTGAGTAAATGTGCGAGTGTAAGTGAGTGTGCGAGTGTAAGTGAGTGTGTGAGTGTGAGTCTGTGTGAGTGAGTGCGTGAGCGAGTGTGTGTGAGTGTGTGTGTGCGAGTGTGTGTGTGAGTCTGTGTATGCGAGTCTGTGCGAGTGAGTGTGTGAGTCTGTGCGTGTGTGTGAGTGTATCAGTGTTTGTGAGCGAGTGAGTGTGAGTGAGTGTGTGTGTGTGCGAGTGTGTGTGTGAGTCTGTGTATGCGAGTCTGTGCGAGTGAGTGTGTGAGTCTGTGCGTGTGTGTGAGTGTATCAGTGTTTGTGAGCGAGTGAGTGTGAGTGAGTGTGTGTGTGCGAGTGTGTGTGTGAGTCTGTGTATGCGAGTCTGTGCGAGTGAGTGTGTGAGTCTGTGCGTGTGTGTGAGTGTATCAGTGTTTGTGAGCGAGTGAGTGTGAGTGAGTGTGTGTGTGCGAGTGTGTGTGTGAGTCTGTGTATGCGAGTCTGTGCGAGTGAGTGTGTGAGTCTGTGCGTGTGTGTGAGTGTATCAGTGTTTGTGAGCGAGTGAGTGTGAGTGAGTGTGTGTGTGCGGGTGTGTGTGTGAGTCTGTGTATGCGAGTCTGTGCGAGTGAGTGTGTGAGTCTGTGCGTGTGTGTGAGTGTATCAGTGTTTGTGAGCGAGTGAGTGTGAGTGAGTGTGTGTGTGCGAGTGTGTGTGTGAGTCTGTGTATGCGAGTCTGTGCGAGTGAGTGTGTGAGTCTGTGCGTGTGTGTGAGTGTATCAGTGTGTGTGAGTGAGTGAGTGTGAGTGAGTGTGTGTGAGTGTGTGAGTGAGTGAGTGTGTGTGAGTGTGTGAGTGAGTGTGTGAGTGAGTCTGTGAATGTGTGAGTCTGTGTGTGCGAGTCTCTGCGAGTGAGTGAGTGTGTGTGAGCGAGTGTGTGCGAGTCTCTGCGAGTGAGTGAGTGTGTGAGTGAATGTGTGAGTGTGTGTGAGTGTGTGTGAGCGAGTGTGAGTGTGTCTGTGTGCGTGTGTGCGAGTGAGTGAGTGTGCGAGTGTAAGTTAGTGTGTGAGTAAGCATGAGTGAGTGTGTGTGTCTGAGCGAGCGTGAGCGAGTGTGAGTGAGTGTGTGTGAGCGAGCGAGCGAGTGTGTGTGTGAGTGAGAGTGTCTGAGTGTGAGTGAGTGTGAGTGTGTGAGCGAGTGTGTGAGTGTGCGTGTGAGCCTGAGTGAGTGTGTGTGTGCGAGAGTGAGTGAGTGAAAGTGAGTGTGTGCGAGTGTGAGTGTGTGCGAGTGTGTGTGTGAGTCTGTGTGTGTGAGTCTGTGCGAGTGAGTGTGTGAGTCTGTGTGTGTGAGTCTGTGCGAGTGTGTGTGTGAGTCTGTGTGAGTGAGTCTGTGCGAGTGAGTGTGTGAGTCTGTGTGTGTGAGTGTGCGAGTGAGTGTGTGAGTCTGTGTGTGTGAGTCTGTGCGAGTGTGTGTGTGAGTCTGTGCGAGTCTGTGCGAGTGAGTGTGTGAGTCTGTGTGTGTGAGTCTGTGCGAGTGAGTGTGTGAGTCTGTGTGTGTGAGTCTGTGCGAGTGTGTGTGTGAGTCTGTGTGAGTGAGTCTGTGCGAGTGAGTGTGTGAGTCTG
Source organism: Lethenteron camtschaticum (assembly GCA_018977245.1). Lineage (NCBI taxonomy): Eukaryota > Metazoa > Chordata > Hyperoartia > Petromyzontiformes > Petromyzontidae > Lethenteron > Lethenteron camtschaticum. The sequence continues at coordinate 12,077 of WFAB01003695.1, forward strand.
TGTGTGTGAGTCTGTGCGAGTGTGTGTGTGAGTCTGTGTGTGTGAGTCTGCGCGAGTGTGTGTGTGAGTCTGTGCGAGTCTGTGCGAGTGTGTGTGTGAGTCTGTGTGTGTGAGTCTGTGCGAGTGAGTGTGTGAGTCTGTGTGTGTGAGTCTGTGCGAGTGAGTGTGTGAGTCTGTGTGTGTGAGTCTGTGAGAGTGAGTGTGTGAGTCTGTGTGTGTGAGTCTGTGAGAGTGAGTGTGTGAGTCTGTGTGTGTGAGTCTGTGCGAGTGAGTGTGTGAGTCTGTGTGTGTGAGTCTGTGCGAGTGAGTGTGAGTCTGTGTGTGTGAGTCTGTGCGAGTGAGTGTGTGAGTCTGTGTGTGTGAGTCTGTGCGAGTGTGTGTGTGAGTCTGTGTGTGTGAGTCTGTGCGAGTGAGTGTGTGAGTCTGTGTGTGTGAGTCTGTGCGAGTGTGTGTGTGAGTCTGTGCGAGTCTGTGCGAGTGTGTGTGTGAGTCTGTGTGTGTGAGTCTGTGCGAGTGTGTGTGTGAGTCTGTGTGAGTCTGTGCGAGTGAGTGTGTGAGTCTGTGTGTGTGAGTCTGTGCGAGTGTGTGTGTGAGTCTATGTGAGTGAGTCTGTGCGAGTGAGTGTGTGAGTCTGTGTGTGAGTCTGTGCGAGTGTGTGTGTGAGTCTGTGTGTGTGAGTCTGTGCGAGTGTGTGTGTGAGTCTGTGTGTGTGAGTCTGTGCGAGTGTGTGTGTGAGTCTGTGTGTGTGAGTCTGTGCGAGTGAGTGTGTGAGTCTGTGTGTGTGAGTCTGTGCGAGTGAGTGTGTGAGTCTGTGTGTGTGAGTCTGTGAGAGAGAGTATGTGAGTCTGTGTGTGTGAGTCTGTGCGAGTGAGTGTGTGAGTCTGTGTGTGTGAGTCTGTGCGATTGAGGGTGTGAGTCTGTGTGTGTGAGTCTGTGCGAGTGAGTGTGTGAGTGTGTGTGTGTGAGTCTGTGCGAGTGAGTGTGTGAGTGTGTGTGTGAGTCTGTGCGAGTGAGTGTGTGAGTCTGTGTGTGTGAGTCTGTGAGAGTGAGTGTGTGAGTCTGTGTGTGTGAGTCTGTGCGAGTGAGTGTGTGAGTCTGTGTGTGTGAGTCTGTGCGAGTGTGTGTGTGAGTCTGTGTGTGTGAGTCTGTGCGAGTGTGTGTGTGAGTCTGTGTGTGTGAGTCTGTGCGAGTGAGTGTGTGAGTCTGTGTGTGCGAGTCTGTGCGAGTGAGTGTGTGAGTCTGTGTGTGTGAGTCTGTGCGAGTGAGTGTGTGAGTCTGTGTGTGTGAGTCTGTGCGAGTGAGTGTGTGAGTCTGTGTGTGTGAGTCTGTGCGAGTGAGTGTGTGAGTCTGTGTGTGTGAGTCTGTGCGAGTGAGTGTGTGAGTCTGTGTGTGTGAGTCTGTGAGAGTGAGTGTGTGAGTCTGTGTGTGTGAGTCTGTG
>WFAB01003696.1:5000-13513 GCA_018977245.1 Lethenteron camtschaticum
TGAGAGAGTGAGTGGGTGGGTGAGTGAGTGGGTGAGAGGGTGAGTGAGTGGTGGGTGAGGGTGATTGAGTGGTGGNTGGGTGGTGATGGGTGAGANGGTGATTGAGTGAGTGGTGGGTGGTGAGTGAGTGGGTGAGAGGGTGAGTGAGTGAGTGGTGAGTGATTGANTGAGTGAGTGGTGAGTGGGTGGTGGTGAGTGGTGNCGTGGTGAGTGAGTGTGNGTGAGTGGTNGGTGAGTGTGGTGGGAGTGGGTNGGTGAGTAGGTGGGTGGGTGGGTCACCCACCGTGTACCACAGCAGGGCCTCCTGCACTACCTCGCTAGTGTGGGCACACTCCTGTGGTGAGTGGGTNGGGGGTGGGTGAGCAACTTGATGGACTGATTGTCTCCGTGTCTCTGTCTCCGTGTCTCCCCGTGTCTCCGTGTGTCTCCGTGTGTCTCTGTCCCCCGTGTCTCCGTGTCTCCCCGTGTCTCTGTGTCCCCGTCTCCCGTGTCTCCCCGTGTCTCCCCGTGTGTGTTTCCCGTGTCTNCCCGTGTCTCGTGTCTCCCCGTGTCTCCCCGTGTCTCCGTGTGTCCCCTGCGTCTCCCCGTGTCTCTGTGTGTCTCCCGTGTCTCCGTGTCTCCCGTGTCTCCCGTGTCTTGTGTGTCTCTCGTGNCTCNGCGTGTCTTCNCCGTGTCTCGCTGTCTCCACAGTGTCTGTCCCCTGNCNGTCNTCCNGTGTGTCTCCCGTGTCTCGGTGTCCCCCNCGTGTCTNCCACCCGTGTGTCTCCTCGCCGTGCTCCTCCCTGTCCTGTCTTTCTCTGTCGTNTCCCGTGTCTCTGTGTCTCTCTCTCTGACGTGTCTCTCNGTGTCTCCCCCGCGTGTCTNTCTTTCTGTCTCCCCGTGTCCCGTGTCCCGTGCTCGTGTCTNCCCGTGTCTCCGTGTCTNCCCNTGTCCCCGTGTCTCCCGTGTCTACTCCCCCGTGTCCCCCGTGTCNCCCCGTGTCTNCCCGTGTCTCCCTCGTGTCTCCCCAGTGTCTNTCACCGTGTCCCACNCGTGTCCCGTGTCTGACCGTGTCTTCTCCCGCGTTCTCCCGTTNCCACCGCGCGTGTCTNCCCGTGTCTCNCCGTGTTGTCTCCCCGTGTCTCCCCGTGTCTCCCCGTGTCTCCCCGCAGGTGTTCTGCGACTTCCACGGTCACTCAAGCAAGAAGAACGTCTTCCTGTACGGCTCAGCCTGCGGGAGACGTACTCGGACTGCTNGGCAACAGACGCNTCAGTGAGGACTCCGGCTTCACGGTGAGCCACNGGGTACTCACTCAGCTGACTCACTCACTCACTCAGCTACTCACTCAGTCATTCACCCACCCACTCACTCAGCTACTCACTCACTCACTCAGCTACTCACCAGCTNCCCACCCACTCGGCTACCACACACTNACACACTCAGCTCACTCACTCACTCACTACTCACTCACTACTCACTACTCAGCNACTCACTCACTCACTCAGCTACTNACTCAGACACTCACTCNCTCACTCAGTCACTCNCTCACTCATTCACCACNCATCACTCACTCACTCATCCACTCACTCACCCACTCACTCACTTACTCACTCACTCAGTCACTCACTTCATCAGNCACTCACTCACTCACTCACTCCACTCACTCCACTACTCACTCACTCACTCCACTACTCACCACTCAGCTACTCACTCACTCACTATACCNCGTGGTCAGCCTTACTCACTACTNACACTCACTCACTCAGCTACACACTCAGTTACTCACTCACTCAGNACTCACTCACTCACCCACCACTCACTCACNNACTCAGTCACNCATACTCACNCACTCACTCACTCACCTACCCACTCACTCACTCACTCACTCACTCACCCTGTCGCTCAACCACTCACTCACTNACTCACCACTCCTCAGCTACTCACTCACTCAGCCACTCACTCAGCTACTCACTCACTCACTACTCACTCACTCACTACTCAGTCACTCACTCACTCAGTTACTCACTCACTACTACTCACTCAGCTACTCACTCACTCACTGACTCAGTCACCACTCACCCACCCACTCACTACCCACTCAGCTACCCACCCCCCCCCACCCTGTCCGCCGCTGGCTCTCCTCTCCCTCCGTCTCCCGCTTCCTCGCTCACTCAGCTACTCACTCACTCACTACTCACTCACTAGCTACCCACTCAGCTACTCACCCACCCCCCCCCAGACCCTGTCCGCCTGCTGCGTCGTGCGCTCCCATGTTCTCCGAGCGCTCCTCCGCTTCCTGGTGGAGCGCTCACTCAGTCACTCACTCACTCACTCACTCAGCTACCCACTCAGCTCTCACCCACCCCCCCCCCCAGACCTGTCTCGCCTGCTGGCGTCGTGCGCTCCGATGTTCTCCGAGCGCTCCTCCCGCTTCCTAGCGCTCGCTCAGCTACTCACTCACTCAGCTACTCACTCACTCACTACCCACTCAGCTACTCACCCACCCCCCCCCCAGACCCTGTCTCGCCTGCTGCGTCGTGCGCTCCGATGTTCTCCAGCGCTCCTCCCGCTTCCTGGTGGAGCGCTCACTCAGTCACTCACTCAGCCACTCACACACTCATTCACTCAACCACTCACACACTGACTCAGTCACTCACTCAGCCACTCACACACTCACTATTCACTCAGCCACTCACTCACACACTGACTCAGTCACTCAGTCACTCACACACTCAGCCACTCACTCACTCAGCCACTCAGCTACCCACCACTCACTCACTCACTCAGCCACTCACTCAGTCACTCACTCACTCAGCTACCCACCCAGCTACCCACTCAGCTACCCANCCCCCCCCCCCAGACCCTGTCCCGCCTGCTGGCGTCGTGCGCTCCCATGTTCTCCGAGCGCTCCTCCCGCTTCCTGGTGGAGCGCTCACTCAGTCACTCACTCACTCACTACTCACTCACTCACTACCCACTCAGCTACTCACCCACCCCCCCCCCAGCCTGTCCCACGCTGGCTCGTGCGCTCCCATGTTCTCCGACGCTCCTCCCGCTTCCTGGTGGAGCGCTTACTCAGCCACTCACTCACTACTCACTCAGCTACCCACCACCCCCCCCAGACCCTGTCTCGCCTGCTGGCGTCGTGCGCTCACTCAGTCACTCACTCAGCACTCACCCCCCCCCAGCCCTGTCTCGCCTGCTGGCGTCGTGCGCTCATGTTCTCCGAGCGCTCCTCCCGCTACTCACTCACTCACTCACTCAGNTACCTACCCACTCAGCTACTCACCCACCCCCCCCCCAGACCCTGTCTCGCCTGCTGGCGTCGTGCGCTCCGATGTTCTCCGAGCGCTCCTCCCGCTTCCTGGTGGAGCGCTCGCTCACTACTCACTCACTCAGCTACTCACTCACTCAGCTACCCACTCAGCTACCCACCCCCCCCCCCCAGACCCTGTCTCGCCTGCTGGCGTCGTGCGCTCCGATGTTCTCCGAGCGCTCCTCCCGCTTCCTGGTGGAGCGCTCACGTCACTCGCCATCCACCTCATTCACTCACTCACACACTGACTCAGTCACTCCTCACCANTNACACCTCACTCATTCACTCAGCCACTCACTCACACACTGACTCAGTCACCAGTCACTCCACACTGACTCAGCCACTACTCACTCAGCCACCACCACCACTCACTCACTCACTCAGCCACTCACCAGTCACCACTCACCCCCACCCACTCACTCAGCCCCCCACCAGCTACCCACCCCCCCCCCCAGACCCTGTCCCCTGCGGCTTCGCTCAGTCTCGCGCTCCTCCCGCTTCCTGGTGACCACTCACCACTCACACCAGTCTCACCACGCTACCACCAGCTACCCACCCCCCCCCCCAGACCCTGTCCCGCCTGCTNGCGTCGTGCGCTCCGATGTTCTCCAGCGTCTCCCGCTTCCTGGTGGAGCGCCGCGTGACCACGNGCGTCTGGTGTGGCGGGAGCTCGGGGTGCGCTCCTACACCATGGAGACCGGTGTGACCACGGCCCCTACGAGGTGAGCCCCGTCACCATGGAGACCAGTGTGACCACGGTCCCTACGAGGTGAGCCCCGTCACCATGGAGGCCAGTGTGAGTGGGTGAGTGGAGTGAGTGAGTGGGTGTGAGTGTGAGTGGGTGGGTGAGTGGTGAGGAGAGGGAGGATGGACGTGGTGAGTGGAAGAGGGTGGTGAGTGGTGAGTGGGTGGTGACCGTGGTTGAGAGGGAGGAGGTGAGTGGGTGAGTGGGTGGTTGAGTGTGAGTGGGTACGGTANTGGGTGANGATTTGCTGAGTGAANGATGGTGAGTGGNGGTGAGTGGTGAGTGAAGAGGGAGATGAGTGTGAGTGGGTGGTGGTGGTGAGGGTGAGTGGTGAGTGAGTGGGTGATGATTTGAGTNGGATGAGTGGAGTGCCCCTATGGGTGAGTGTGGTGAGTGAGTGAGTGGGTGAGTGGGTGAGTGGGNAGTGGTGAGTGGAGTGGGTGAGTGAGGTGGGTGANTGGGTGANTGAGTGGTGAGTGGGTGGGTGGGTGGTGGTGAGTGANTGGGTGATGAGTTGTGANTGGGTGGTGATGATGGTGACGAGTGTTTCTATCACGCTCCAGGGTCTCCAGCTGGGTCTGCGCGAGCTGCAGGAGATGGGGAGTGTTTCTGCATCGCTCTCCTCCGCCTTCGTCCGCGTCTGGGACACGGCGGGACAACGTGTGGACACCGGGAGACAGCGNCCTCCGTATGCGGGGGGGGGGGGGAGACACGGGGAGACAGGGGGCGGGGAGACANGGGGGGGGAGACACGGGAGACCGGGAGAGACTACGGGGAGACACGGGGAGAGCGCNGGGAGAGGGAGACACGGGGAGACTCNGGGGGACAGGGGGGACACGGGGAGACACGGGGGGAGAGACACGGGGAGACACGGGGGAGTGGGGGAGCACGGGAGACACGGAGAGACACACGGAGGGAGACACGGGAGAGACGGGGAGAGACGGGGAGACATGGGGAGACACGGGGAGACACGGAGACACGGGGAGAGAGAGACATGGGGAGACACGGGGGACACGGGGAGACACGGNGAGACACGGGGAGACACGGGGAGACACGGGGAGACACACGGGGGAGACACGGGGAGACACACGGGGAGACACNGGGAGACANNGGGAGACACGGGGAGACACNGGGGAGACACGGGGGGAGACACGGGGGGGGAGACACGGGGAGACACGGAGAGAGGGGGGACACGGGGGAGACACNGGGAGACACGGGGACGGGGAGACANGGGGGAGACACGGGGAGACACGGGGAGACNGGGGGGGACNGGGAGACACGGGAGACACGGGAGACCGGGGGGGGACGGGNACGGGGAGAGGAGACACGGGGAGAGGGGAGACACGGGGGGAGACACGGGGAGACACGGGGATACGGGGAGACAGGGGAGACACAGGGGGAGACACNGGGAGACACGGGGGAGACACGGGGAGACACNGGGAGACACGGGAGACACGGGAGACACGGGGAGACAGGGGGACACGGGGAGACACGGGGAGACACGGGGGGGACACGGGGGGGAGACCCGGGGGGAGACACGGGGAGACAGGGGAGACACGGGGAGACACGGGGGGGGACACGGGGAGACACNGGGGAGACGGGGAGACATGGGGAGACACGGGGAGACACGGAGACACGGGGGAGACACGGGAGACACNGGGAGACGGGGGGGAGACACGGGAGACACGGGGGAGAGGACACGGGANGGGGGAGAGAGGGAGAGAGAGAGGGGGGAGACACGGGAGAGACACGGGGAGACACGGGGGGAGACAGGGGGAGACACGGGGTCACACACACAATTCACTAATCACTCACTCCTCACCCGTGAGTGACNGNCTGAGCGACTGGTGAGAGNCTACAGCGCTGTGGTGGAGGTGGAGAGGTGGTGAGAGGTGGAGGAGGAGGTGGAGANGGGTGGAGATGGAGAGAGACACGGGGGGAGAGACACGGGGAGACACGGGGGAGACACGAGAGAGACACGGGGGCACACACACAATTCACTAATCACTCACTCACTCACCCGTGAGTGAGTGACTCACTGACTGAGCGACTAATTGAGTGGCCTACCCTCTCCCCGCCAGCGCCGTGGTGGCGGTGGAGGAGGTGGAGGAGGAGGTGGTGGAGGAGGTGGAGGAGGAGGAGAGACACGGGGGGGAGAGACACGGGGAGACACGGGGCACACACAATTCACTAATCACTCACTCATCCCGTGAGTGACTCACTGAGCGACTAATTGAGTGGCCTACCCTCTCCCCGCCAGCGCCGTGGTGGCGGTGGAGGAGGAGGAGGAGGTGGAGGAGGAGACACGGGGAGCACGAGAGAGACACGGGGGAGACACGGGGAGACACGAGAGAGATACGGGGCACACACACAATTCACGAATCACTCACTCATCCCGTGAGTGAGTGACTCACTGAGCGAGTGGTTGAGTGGCCTACCCCCTCCTNCCCAGCGCCGTGGTGGCGGTGGAGGAGGAGGTGGAGGAGGAGTGGAGGTGGAGGTGGAGGAGGAGGAGACACGAGAGAGACACGGGGCACACACACAATTTACGAATCACTCACTCCTCCCGTGAGTGAGTGACTGACTGAGCGACTAATTGATGACCTACCCTCTCCCGCCAGCGCCGTGGTGGCGGTGGAGGAGGTGGAGGAGGTGGAGGAGGAGGTGCGAGAGGGGAGGAGGAGGAGAGACACGGGGGGAGAGACACGGGGGAGACACGGGGACACACACAATTCACGAATCACTCACTCCTCCCGTGAGTAGTGACCTACGACTAATTGAGTGACCTACCCTCCCCCGCCAGCGCCGTGGTGGCGGTGGAGGAGGAGGTGGAGGAGGAGGTGGAGGAGGTGGACGAGGAGGCTCCGTGCGGCGGCGAGGACGACGACGACCCGGACTACGGCGCCAGCAGCGACGACTCAACGTCGGACCCAGCGACTATCTGGACGACCTCCTGCTGAGCGACCCCGAGCCTGACCTTGACCCCGCCGCGACCCCGCACCGCCGCGACCCCTCGGAGGTCGCGGCGTTGGCCATGCGGCCGGGGGTCGTGACCTACGACTCGGGTGACCTCTGAGTGACCCCGAGCCCGAGCTTGACCCCGCCGTGACCCCGCATCGCCGCGACCCCTCGGAGGTCGCGGCGTTGGCCATGCGGCCGGGGTCGTGACCTACGACTCGGGTGACCTCTGAGCTTACGCAGCCACGTGGCGTCGTGAGGGGGGCGGGCGGGGGCTGAGCGAGTNGGTGGGTGGGTGGGCAGGTGGGGTGGGTTAGTGGGTGGGGGTGGGTTAGTGGGTGGGTGGGTGGGTGGGCAGGTGTGGGTGGGTTAGGGGTGGTGAGTGGGTAGGTTAGTGGGTGGTGGGTGAGTGGGTGGGCAGGTGAATGGGTGGGTTAGTGGGTGGTGAGTGGGTGGGGTGGGTGGGTGGAGTGGGTGGGTGGGTTGGTGGATGGTAGGTTGGTGGGTGGGTGAATGGGTGGGTGAGTGGGTGAGTTGGTGGGTGGGTTAGTGGGTGGGGGTTAGTGGGTGGGTGGNTTAGTGGTGGGTGGTGGGTGGGTGAGTGGGTGGGTGGGTGAGTGGTGGGGGGTGAGTGGTGGGTGGGTGGATTAGTGGTGGGTGAGTGNGTGGGTGGTGGGTGGGTGGTGGGTTAGTGGTGGGTGGGTGNTGGGTGGGTGGGGTGGGTGTGAGGGTGGGGTGGGTGGGGGGTGGGGTGGTGGGGTGGTGGGTGGGTGGGTGGGGTGGAGTGGGTGGGGTGGGTGGAGTGGGTGGGGTGGGTGGGTGGGTGGGGTGGTGGTAGGTGGGTGGGTGGGGTGGGGTGGGGTNGGTGGGTAGGTGGGGTGGGTGGGTGGGTGGGTGGGTGGGTGGGTGGGTGGGTGGGTGGGTGGGTGGGTGGGGTGGGTAGGTGGGGTAGGGGGGTAGGGTGGGTGGGGTGGGTGGGTGGGGTGGGTGGAGTGGGTGGGGTGGTGGAGTGGGTGGGTGGGGTGGTGGGTGGGGTGGGTGGGTGGGGGGGTGGGGTGGGTGGGTGGGTGGGTGGTGGGGTGGGTGGGGTGGGTTGGTGGGTGGGTGGGGGGTGGGGTGGGTGGGGTGGGTGGGTNGGGGTGGGTGGGTNGGGGTGGGTGGGGTGGTGGGGTGGTGGGTGGGTGGTTGGGGTGGGGTGGGTGGGGTGGGTGGTAGGGTGGGTNGGGTGGGTGGGTGGGTGGTGGGTGGGGTGGTGGGTGGGGTGGGTGGGGTGGGTGGGGTGGGGTGGGTGGGGGGGTGGGGTGGGGGTGTGGGGGGTGGGTGGGAGGGTGGGTGGGGGGGGTGGGTGGGGTGGGTGGGTGGGTGGGGTGGGGTGGGGAGTGGGTGGGGGGGGGGTGGTGGGGTGGTGGGTAGGGTGGGTGGGTGGGGTGGGTATTGTGGGTGTGGGTGGGTGGGGTGGGTGGGGGTGGGGTGGTGGGTGGGTGGGGTGGGTGGGTGGGGGGGTGGTGGGTGGG
>WFAB01003697.1:0-13510 GCA_018977245.1 Lethenteron camtschaticum
CACAGTCATGACGTTGCTTTTTCTCATGCCTCTGCTGGCAGAAATAATTTCCACAAGAGGATGCTCGTGTGAGAGCCCCTTTACAAAGTATTTAGTCTACTCTTCCACAATGGTCAGATGTTTTACTGCTTGGCAGATAGGCAGGGGAATATAAGATTACTTGACCATTTGTTTCAACTGCTGTGTCAGAGGGTCGAACGAGCAACCTCTCTGTTGCCAGGCCAGCGTGCTAGGCATTGCACCACAGCAGCGCCCTCCAATATTTAATTCTAAACGAGGGTCACTATCTGCGTGCTTTTGTGCACACGCGTTTAGGTGGTGTTGAACGAGATGGTACAGATGTCTTGCTTCTTCGTGAGGAAAGTGACGGCACTGGAGCCGGCCTGGCTCACGGGATGCGCTCCGCGCTTCTCCTGGCAGAGGCCTCATTGTCGCCACTGCGCTCCGGTGACACTCACCGGGTCACGGTTCATTTGGTTCGTGAAATTGGTGACGAAAACAAACGTCAACAAAGTGATTTTTTTTTTATTTCATGCAAAGATAATGGGAGGTCGAAATCATCAAAAAGGGCGGTGACCGCCTAGCAGTCGTGCGTTTGCCGCTTATTACGAAGGTGCACGGTTAGAATCCAGCGGCTGCTCGGATTTAATACTGCGGGTTTTTTAGCTGTAAACATACACTCAGTCTGCTTCAGAGTGGACATTAAAGATCCCGTGACGTCATTCGCAAGGTTAGGCCATTGTGTGGCGGCATCATGAGCCATGTTATTCTCATGAGAAATTGTGCCTGAATGATTCAATTGGGGATATACATAGCAATCGTAACCCCCTCCTGTGCAAACCTGGCAAGACTTCTGAAAAATAGTCAATGTGCTCAAAGACGCTTTGCTGGGTAAATCAGCATGATAACCACTGTGACATGAGCCTGTGAACCAGTGGTTTGTAGTTGAGGTTTGGTGGATTTTGTGGAGATGGAGCTATCGTGTTTGCTGGGGGCACGCGCCTGCAGGGTGATGGGATGGTACCTATAGGATTTGGTACAGCAAGTATGCTTGACATAGAGTACGTTGCATATCCATCCTGATCAATTCACCGGCCACACCCAGTGCAGCATCTTTGCATGTTTTGACTGTCATTGCATATGCATGTTCGGTCACATATCCAAACGTTTCACCGATCTGCCTATACCACACTCCCCAGCAAGTCAGATATGCGACGTAGTACTGAATGACTTAGCTTGAGTGTTATCCTGTGGTTTCTGTGGGCTTTCTCTTGTTCATTTCAACACGTATAATATTCAAAGGGGCAGATTGCAAACGAACACATTGAAATGAAACGTTTTCCTGTTTGTACAAAATAAGTGAATGTCATGTTTAAATACTGCTTGCAATGTATATATTGTAGGAAGATTACTCTTACAAAATGTTTTGTTGCACTATATCCATAACAAAACTCTACTATTAAGAAAACATCTGGTCATCCGTCGTGAAACATTACTGTATGCTCTCAATCAGCAGCCATGATGGTCACTGATCAAGGCTACTTGCCACCCTGCACTGTCCTGTGATGCCAGGACCCGTCCCCTGCACACAGCCCATCTCATCGTTCTATTTCTACCATGGACAACTTCCTGTGTGGCGAGTTTTCTCCCCACTGAGTATATTACCACGTTGCAAGACCCATGCTGCAAATTTACATCTAAAATCCAAGCACATACCCTTTCATATGAAGTGTAACCTTCTGGCTATAGACAGGAGCAAATGTTAGGAATAGATTTAGGGGTAGGGATAGTATGGTTATGAGTATTAGTTATAATAATTGTGCCTTGTATGTATCCAAAGTAAACCATAAGAGAGGGCCAATATAGGTTTGTATTAACTTAAGGCTGATTTGACCTAGGGGAGACCTAGTATAGGTTGACTAATTTAAGGCTGAGTTGACCTCAAGGTGAAAGCAAGTTTCCTAAATTCACGGTGCCTGTCCACCCAGCAGTAAAATAGGCGCACTGCAACGAGTTGATCGGCAATACGCATGTGGTGAGGTAAAGTGTGGGTACTTCCCTTCCAAGACACCTGGCCATCTTGAAAGATAAGTTATAATCCTCGAAGAGCTCTCCAGAGCTCCCCCAGTTGAGTTCCTTCTGCCGGCAGTGGTGCGAGCAATCAGCTGCATGTTGATATTTCTGAGATGAGCACTTACACTGAAACAATGTTAAGTTAAATGTACTTAATTTCACATTTCAAAAGAAAATTTGTGACCAAAGATGGAATTTGACTCATCGCCAATATTTGTTTTGTGATGCTGGCAGATTCGTATGTGGACGTCTCCGATTCCAAACAGTATTCCTCTTCTGTGAAGATGTGGACGACGGACTTGTCCCAGACCCACATTCTCCACCGAGGACCACACGCGCTGCACACGAGCCGCGTGTCGAGTGAACCCCAGCAGCGACGTCTCGATGTTCCTGCCTGCCCACTGAATGACACCTAGCAGCGCAACAACACTGGATTAGAGTTGCAGTGCACAGTAGTGCAGAGGCGTGTCTATAAACTTCGTAAATGGAGAGACGGTAGCGCTGACATTTTAAGCTGCTTAAAACATGTCTTACTGGTAAATATCAATAAAAGATTATTTGGGTCTTTTTAACAATAGAATAGCAATTTTGGCGTCTCAAGGGGGATGCGATCGCCCCCATCGCCTCACCCTTGGATGAAACCCGCACGATTGGCGTGATCACAAAGGTGTACAGCAAGCGCCGGACATCTTAAAAGTGTTGAGCAGCCAGTCTATGCAGACGAGGGCTCACATGTTCTCAGCAGCAGGGCTCGGTGCAGCTGCACGAGGCCCTTGCGTCATTCCGGTTCCTTCAGAGGCTTGTCCACTAGAACCACTTGACAGTGGAGAGACGGGGAAGCAGGGAGCATCTGTTTTAGTAAAGGAGACGGTATCCAACACAGTCCCTACACGTGTGTACTGTGATTGCTACTTTAAAGAAAGTCTCGTGGTTTAAAAATGGAAAATGTTGCTCACGCACAATTCCCTCTTTCTGTTCTATGTGGAAGAGTATGATGACGGCTCAAGATATCTGTTTTTGAAAGCTGTTACATCCAGGAGCTCCAGCATTAACGAACATTATTTAGAACTGCTTTTTGTACTTCCTTCCCGGTACTTATTAAGCATGGTTGAATATGTATGGTGCGAAAGACGTTCAACATACGTCCAGCAACCTGCTATGTCAGGATATTTCTTCAAACTCAGCCTAAAAAGTCAATAGTGCAGACTTTCAGTTGAGTATTAACAAATTATTAAGAGTTATGAATGTGGATTGTGATACATTCCAACGTATTTGCATATTTTCAAATAGTATAAATATCCTATGGTTTGCATCTTGATAGTTTTGTGCAACCCCTTAGTGAATTTGACTGATTTTGAATAAGGCAAGTCTTTAAAGGCAACACAATTTTGTACAAAATTGTATTTAATATAAGATGTTTTGTGCAGTCCTTGTGGTACAGTACACGAGTTGGGGGAATTTCGATTTAAAGCTTTCGTGACTGCAGGGATTCATCTTCTTGGTTCTTTCGGTAAAGTCACGTAGAAGGGAAGTAATAAAATAATAAAATAAAACATAATAAAACAATTCTCACGACGTTTCGGCCACAACGCAAGCAGCCGTCCTCAGGTGAAAACCAGGTCCGTCGAGGCGACAGAGTCTGAATGAATGCTGTTTCATTCAGACTCTGTCGCCTCGACGGACCTGGTTTTCACCTGAGGACGGCTGCTTGCGTTGTGGCCGAACGTCGTGAGAATTGTTTTATTATGTTTTATTTTATTATTGTATTACTTCCTTCTACGTGACTTTACCGAAAGAACCAAGAAGAAAAAAAAAAGAGTTGGGGAATCCTTTCATGTCTACATGTCTGTGTCAACCATACGTATGCGCATTATCTGGCAATTGCTGCCCACTGAGAAAGAGTTGCAGATCCTGCTGCTGAACCTGGAGCATGTTACTTCAGAAATAGCGCCTTGCATTGGCCCCACAAAAACAAAGCACCGGCCTGGGTATTTTATGGCATCACATGCTCCCCTCCATTAACTCAAGTGATGAGATAGTTGTGGGGAGAGTAGAGAAGTCTGTACTTGGGCAGTGTGCGTATGACCACCTCTGGTTTGGCAGCCGAGGTCTTGCTCTAAATCAGTCGAGCGACTTCTTTTCATCAGATGTGTAACGCTATGTAGAAGCTACCTGGCTTGTTGATACATACAAAGATCCGGGTCATGCCCTCTATGCTTGTGAAACGTGTGGCCCTCTTAAAGGAACATCTGCGCTACTTTTAAACATTCAGGATAGCCATACGATCTATTCTGGATTTAACCAGACTGGATTGTGCGAGGAACTCGCAGAACCTTGGAAGATCTGGACACTTCCATCGGTGACATGTAGCCTGCATACCTAGCCACTGCATGCCAGCTTATACTAGGGAGATGGAATACAGTGGTACAGAAGGATGCGGAGTTGATTGGACTTGCCGATTACTGGTACCAGCGGTGTTAAGATCGGCCACTGTAGGAAGGTCGTGAAGGACGCTGCTGCGGAGTTGGAGGCAGTCGCCCTCCAGCGACCACTAGCAGAGCGCTATACGGCTATAACCCAGAAGGTTAGCAGTTGTGACCACGGTGTATTTTCCCGTCCGTCATCTCAGCCCTTGGCACCTGGGTATGTTTTGTAACCTGCCAGCGGATCTTGAACACTTTGTTTGGCCAAATGCACTTAGCATTACACAAGCGCCGTGGTTATGGTCACCGCCATCTAGTGGTGAATGGCGGTAGTGCATTCATAAGCGGCCACGTGACCATCGCGCGAGTCGATGGGCGTGGCCTTTGCTCACCACGCCCCCTTCCTTACGACACGCGTCGCCTAGCAACTAGAGGCACAACAAGTGGCGGCAGCGGTGGCGGAAGCAGCACGAAGTCTTCTCTCCCAGCACGGAGTCGTCTCGCCGCACGGACGTGGTTTTAAGCTCTATCGACATTCGAGACGACAGCCATCCGAGTGGCGAAGCAGATTCGGGTTAGTGATTCGGGTCAATTTGAAGGCGACATCAATTACAAGTAGGTTAAATTTGCGCTACCACTGCGACTTGTCACGTACGAATATACATCTAAATTCTGCTAACCGCTTAACCACGCCATTTGCTATGGCCGGCCGTTATGGACGCCGCCGTTAAGGCGGGACCGACAGGGTCCGTATGTTGTGTTTCTTGTGTTATGTCTGCTCGTGTGGTTCCGCTACAACGTTTCGTAGTGACTCCAGCGCTTCTTAGCGTCTGGGCGTGAAGAAAGACCACGCCCCCTTTCTTATTACGTCACGCGCGGGTGACGTAATAAGGAAGACCACGCCCCCTTATTACGTCACGCTGGTGAAGTCGGGTGCGTGACTAACCACGCCCCCTTATTACGTCGCGCTCGGGTGTAAAGGTAGGTAACGCCCCTTTACGGCATGAAGGGGGCGTAGTTGACCACGCCCCTTTTCCTATTGCGTCACGCGCGGGTGAAGAAGGGTGCGTGACTAACCACGCCCCCTTGCTACGTCACGCGCGGGTGATGTCACCGCCAAGCAACGAATCGGCACAGTCGCGAAGGCAGCGCGACGTCTCAGCCGCTGGCCGCACGCACGCGGTTTTCGCGTCTACCGAGAGTCGAGACGACGGACGTCCGATGCGTGGCGGTGAGCAGATGCGGGTGAGTGCGGTTCGGGTCAAATTTAAGGCGACATCAATTTCAAGTAGGTTCAACTGCGCTCCGCCTCACGACTGCACTATACCACGCGACTATATTAACACGTTGTACACTTCCACCACAACCGCACAACTCTGGACCGCTTTACCACAACACTTGCTATGGCCAGCCCTTGCTAGGAATGCCGGCGCGAAGACTCGACCGACGGTCAACAGTTCGTTTATGTCCCTATGTTATGGTCGTGTTTGTGTCACGTTCACTCGTGTGTGTCGCGTTCACTCGTGTGTGTGTGTCGCGTTCACGAGTGTGAGTGTCGCGTTCACGAGTGTGAGTGTCGCGTTCACGAGTGTGTGTGTCGCGTTCACGAGTGTGTGTGTCGCGTTCACGAGTGTGTGTGTCGCGTTCACGAGTGTGAGTGTCGCGTTCACGAGTGTGAGTGTCGCGTTCACGAGTGTGAGTGTCGCGTTCACGAGTGTGAGTGTCGCGTTCACGAGTGTGTGTGTCGCGTTCACGAGTGTGTGTGTCGCGTTCACGAGTGTGTGTGTCGCGTTCACGAGTGTGTGGATGTGTCGCGTTCACGAGTGTGTGTGTCGCGTTCACGAGTGTGTGTGTCGCGTTCACGAGTGTGTGTGTCGCGTTCACGAGTGTGTGTGTCGCGTTCACGAGTGTGTGGCATGTGTCGCGTTCACGAGTGTGAGTGTCGCGTTCACGAGTGTGAGTGTCGCGTTCACGAGTGTGAGTGTCGCGTTCACGAGTGTGAGTGTCGCGTTCACGAGTGTGAGTGTCGCGTTCACGAGTGTGAGTGTCGCGTTCACGAGTGTGAGTGTCGCGTTCACGAGTGTGAGTGTCGCGTTCACGAGTGTGAGTGTCGCGTTCACGAGTGTGAGTGTCGCGTTCACGAGTGTGAGTGTCTCGTTCACGAGTGTGAGTGTCGCGTTCACGAGTGTGAGTGTCGCGTTCACGAGTGTGAGTGTCTCGTTCACGAGTGTGAGTGTCTCGTTCACGAGTGTGAGTGGCGCGTTCACGAGTGTGAGTGTCGCGTTCACGAGTGTGAGTGGCGCGTTCACGAGTGTGAGTGGCGCGTTCACGAGTGTGAGTGGCGCGTTCACGAGTGTGAGTGGCGCGTTCACGAGTGTGAGTGGCGCGTTCACGAGTGTGAGTGTCGCGTTCACGAGTGTGTGTGTCGCGTTCACGAGTGTGTGTGTCGCGTTCACGAGTGTGTGTGTCGCGTTCACGAGTGTGAGTGTCGCGTTCACGAGTGTGAGTGTCGCGTTCACGAGTGTGAGTGTCTCGTTCACGAGTGTGAGTGGCGCGTTCACGAGTGTGAGTGGCGCGTTCACGAGTGTGAGTGGCGCGTTCACGAGTGTGAGTGGCGCGTTCACGAGTGTGAGTGGCGCGTTCACGAGTGTGAGTGGCGCGTTCACGAGTGTGAGTGGCGCGTTCACGAGTGTGAGTGGCGCGTTCAC
This sequence comes from Lethenteron camtschaticum, assembly GCA_018977245.1. Taxonomy (NCBI): domain Eukaryota; kingdom Metazoa; phylum Chordata; class Hyperoartia; order Petromyzontiformes; family Petromyzontidae; genus Lethenteron; species Lethenteron camtschaticum. The sequence goes on from WFAB01003697.1 coordinate 7,205, forward strand.
GAGTGTGAGTGGCGCGTTCACGAGTGTGAGTGGCGTATATGTCGGGTTATGAAAAATTTATAAAAACGATACAAATTAAGCGAAGATTTGAAAAATGCGCAAATCTCTGTAATCTCTGGACTCAAGGATTCAAAAAACATACTTTTGAACATTTTTTCACCTTCGTGATACTGATTCACATCGCCTGCGTAGTATGCTCTTTTAAATCGTAGGAGGTAATCTCGCGGATCCTCATCCACGCCCTGGGTCATTGATTTTACAGCATTAAACCCCTCAGACAGTGTTGAATATTCTCCAAACTTCCGAATCACTGCCAGGCTCAGTTTGAAATCATTCCTAACCTTGAATGGTAATGACTTTACCCATGGTATAGACTGTTCATGTAAACTTCTTTTCAGCAGACTCGCTTTCTCATCCCTTCTCCTCAGTCCTCTGATCATTGCCTCTGCTTCTACTGTTGCGATGCGAGTGTGTATATATCTCTGTTCTTATTCTTTGGTTCTTTCGGTAAAGTCACGTATAAAGAAAAAATAATAAATTAAATAATAACATACGACGTTTCGATTGCAACACAAGCAATCATCATCAGGTATAATGAAATAGCGACATAAAATCTAACCAGAAAAAATTATAGACAGACATATAAGCAGACAGATATCACCAAGATACACACAGCAGGCAACACAGGTACAGGGAGGGGTGATCGTCTCTGTGGGGTGGCCTTAAATAGACAGAGGGGGCGGAGGCAGCGAGAGGGAGGGGTTAGAGACAAAATTTACATGTCAATGAGTGCAACAAAAAGGAGTGAGCAGGCTTAGGGGGAGAAAGAGACACACTAAAATTAAATAACCTAGCAAAGTTCTTATTGTGTGGATCACAATAGGAAATTCGTATGAGAGCTTTGTCCATCAATTTCAGAGTTTTACTATCGAATGAGTATTCGGAAGGTCGTCATCAGAGGAGTCAGCGTCAGATGAGCTGTCACTGCAATTGTGGCACTGCTTAACATAACTCCTGCAGTGTATTTTGCCCCTGTGATGTGACTTGTGTTCTTTAGGTTTCCTATGTTTGTCTCGTGACTCGTGCCTGTCGTGATGTCTGTGTCTGTCACCTGTGGTGCGGATTGTTTTGTGTTGGTGGTTTTTGCGTAGCCCGCGTCTCTCTGGAGAGGTGTCCCTTTGATCTGTGCTGTGTTGGGCGTGTTTGAGTGGTGTGCGTTTTTCTAGGGAGCTGTCTCTGCTTTCCTGTTCGTGTTGCCAAGTTTCCACCCTTTTTGCCTCTGCTCTTAGTGCAGCATATTCTGGCAACTTTCTTTTAAGATTTTGTCTCCCTCTGACTTCGGGGTTGTCCGGTCTCCCTTTTTGCCTGCTGCATCTGTATTTCTCCATCCCTTCTCTCGCGTTGCGAGGGGGTTTGTTTGTTAAAGTTATTTTGATTGATAACCATACTTTCTGTGCGATTTGTCCCTGGACTATGTCCTCAAGAATGTGGTAGACTGCTACCTTCATATTTGTTCTGTGAATCAACGTCTGTGAGTTTCGCTGGTGTCGCGAGCACTGATTCCTTCATATTTACGAGGGTGTGAGGACATTTTACCTCTTCGATTAGAGACGGTTTCTCGCCTGTTTCCTTTCCCAAATTTTCCTCATTCCACAATCTCTGCCTGTCTGCCTGTGTGAGAAGGCATGAGTCCTGTCCTGCTTTTTCTGAAGTTTTTACATCGCGTTCGCCTTCGTCACATTTTATCCAGTCAAGTAGTTCCTCTCGACATGTCGTAGTGTCATCGATACAGCTCCCCTCCCATGCGTTTCTCTGCCTTGTCTGTTCTGTAGCAGACCAGCCTGTGTTTTAATACGAGTTCCCAGTAATCTGCAATCCATTCAAAAATTCCTCTTAATCCTAGCATCTCATTTGTGGCAAAAGCTACTCTGGCATTCCACTTCAGAGCGCATATAAAACAATTGTATCACAGAATGTAGTCGGTTTGACTCGAGCTACTCTGGTATTCCGCTCCAGAGTGCGTATATCTAACACAATTTTATAACAAGATGCAATCGGTTCGATATGAGATTATCTTAATTCCACTGTATTCGTTATACTCTGCTACTCTGGAATTTCGCCTCGGAGAGCATTTTAGTTTTTAGTTTTACGCCCGTTTACAATCACAAGGCAATGTTGGATCACAATACTCTGGTTAACACAACAGTGATTTGTTCCTTAATTAATGCATTAAACTGTCTGCGAGAAATCCTGGACGATCTCTCATTATGTTGTATATGTCGGGTTATGAAAAATTTATTTAAAAAAATACAATAAAGATTTGAAAAATGTGGCATTCTCGATAGGTATGCTAATTCATGTAATTATGCACATACATTATGCTAATTCGGGAGCTTATCGTATTGCTTTCTGGAACTGTTGGCGATTATGTTAATGTGGGCAGTTATGACAATTAGTTTTAACTTCGCTACCCAGAGTCGTATCATCAATTGGAATAATGCAATTAGTCTTGCTTAAAAATGTATTGATTACTAGCGGGAAGTACCTGGCGTTGCCCGGGTGAAAAATATATTTCAAAACTTATCTTAAAAACCTTACATATACAGTACATACACATATACTAAGGTATTGTGAAAGCCCGGTGAGCCGTTTGTCCATTTCTCCACCAACAAAATTATAAGAAGCTTGCACAAGTCCAAAAAGTTATAGAAAGTGGGGGGTAAATAGTTGATCTTAAAGGTTTCTGAAAATTGTCGACCACCACCCCCCACAAAAAAATATCTTTACCCCCACGTAGGTATATATACCTACACATCCTACATACAACAGAGGAAGTAGTATCTATTGACTCTGTAGCTGTATCGACTGACTGTACAGTAGTATCTACTGAGCCAGTAGTAGCCACTGACTGTGTAGTAGTATTTACTGACTGTAATAACTACTGACCATAGTAGTATTGACTGGGCCTACAGTAGTATCTACCGACTCTATAGTAGTAATGACTAACTGTATAGTAGTATCTGCTGACTCTAGTAGCTAGTCACCGTAGTAGTATGTACTGACTGTATAGTAGTATATACTGGCTGTAGCAGTATTGACTGACTGTAGTGGTATATACTAAATGTTTTAGTATCTACTAACTCAATATAGCATGATCTAGCAACTCGATAGCAGTATCTACTATCACTACAGCAGTGCATACCGACTGAGGTGGTACCTGCTATCACTACAGCAGTGCATACTGACAGTGGTGGCACCTGCTATGACTACAGCAATGCATACCGACTTTGGTGGTACCTGCTATGATTACAGCAGTGCATACTGACTGGTGGTACCTGCTATTATTACAGCAGTGCATATTGTGGTGGTACCTGCTATGATTACAGCAGTGCATACCGACTGGTGGTACCTGGTTTCACTACAGCAGTGCATACCGACTGTGGTGTTACCTGCTATGATGACAGCAGTACATACTGTGGTGGTGGTACCTGCTCTGATGAGAGCAGTACATACTGTGGTGGTGGTACCTGCCATGATTGAAGCAGTGCATACTGACTGTACTCATCACCCACCCCTCACCACTCACCCTCACCACTAACCCTCACCACTAACCCTCACCTCACCCTTACTACTCACCACTTACCCTCACCACTCATTCTCACCACTCTCACCACTCACGCTCACCACTCACCACTCACCCTCACCACTCTCCCTCACCACTGACCCTCACCACCACCACTCACCCTATTCCCGTTTTAAAAACGTGCTTGCATGTCGCCAAGTATGCTTAACATTTCGAACAGACACACACATTCACAAATTTAGCTTTTTACATTTAACATACAAAACGTCAGCATGTACTGCTGTCATCATAGCAGGTACCACCACCACAGTGAGGGTGAGTGGTGAGGGTGAGTGGTGAGTGGTGAGGGTGAGTGGTGAGGGTGAGTGGTGAGAGTGAGTGGTCAGAGTGAGTGGTTAATTGGTTATGGTGACTGGTTAGGGTGAGTGGTGGTGGTGAGTGGTGGTGGTGAGTGGTGAGCGTGAGTGGTGAGAGTGAACGGTGAGAGTGAGTGGTGAGTGGTGAGCGTCAGTAGTGAGTGGTGATGGTGAATGATGAGCGTGAGGGTGAGTGGTGAGCGTGAGTGGTGAGCATGAGTGGTGAGTGGTGAGCATAAGTGATGAGTGGTGAGCATAAGTGATGAGTGGTGAGCATGAGTGGTGAGGGGTGAGCGTGAGTGGTGAGGGTGAGTGGTGGTGGTGAGGGTGAGTGGTGAGGGTGAGTGGTGGGTGAGGGTGAGTGGTGAGGGTGAGTGAGTGGTGAGCAGTAAGGGTGAGTGGTGAGCGGTAAGGGTGAGTGGTGACGGTGAGTGGTGAGTGAGTGGTGAGTGAGTGGTGAGTGAGTGGTAAGGGTGAGTGGTGAGTGGTGAGGGGTGAGTGGTGAGGGTGAGTGGTGAGGGTGAGTGGTGAGGGTGAGTGGTGAGGGTGAATGATGAGCGGTGAGTGGTGATGGTGAGGGTGAGTGGTGAGGGTGAGTGGTGAGGGGTGAGTGAGTGGTCAGGGTGAGTGGTGATCGGTGAGGGTGAGTGGTGACGGTGAGTGGTGAGTGGTGATGGTGAGTGGTGAGCGGTGAGGGTGAGCGGTGAGGGTGAGTGGTGAGGGTGAGCGGTGAGGGTGAGTGGTGACGGTGAGTGGTGACGGTGAGTGGTGAGGGTGAGTGGTGAGGGTGAGTGGTGAGGGTGAGTGGTGAGGGTGAGTGGTGAGGGTGAGTGGTGAGGGTGAGTGGTGAGGGTGAGTGTGAGTGGTTAGGGTGAGGCGTGAGTGGTGGTAGGGAGGGGTGAGTGGTGTGTGTGAGTGGTGAGTGGTGAGTGAGTGGTGAGTGGTAATGGTGAGGAGTGAGTGGTGATGGTGAGTGGTGAGCGGGAGTGGCGAGTGTTGAGCGGTGTGGGGTGAGAGTGGTGTGAGTGGTGAGGGGTGAGGCGTGAGTGGTGGTAGGGAGTGGTGAGTGGTGAGCGGTGAGTGGTGAGAGGTGAGTGAGTGGTGAGGGATGAGGAGTGGTGAGTGGTGAGGGTGAGTGGTGTGAGTGGTGAGCGTGAGGGAGTGGTGAGGGTGAATGATGAGCGGTGAGGGTGAGTGGTGAGGGGTGAGGGTGAGTGGTTAGGGGTGAAGGTGAGGGTGAGTGGTGAGTGGTGAGTGTGCGTGGTGAGTGGTGTGAGTGGTGAGTGGTGAGCGGTGAGTGGTGAGCAGTGAGGGAGTGGTGAGGTTGAGTGGTTAGGGTGAATGATGAGTGGTGAGGGTGAGCGGTGAGGGTGAGGGTGAGTGGTGAGAGTGAGTGGTGAGGGGTGAGTGGTGAAGGTGAGTGGTGAGTGAGTGGTGAGGGTGAGTGAGTGGTGAGGGTGAGTGATGAGCGGTTAGGGGAGATGGTGAGTGGTGAGTGGTGAGGGGTGAGGGGTGAGGGGTGAGTGGTGAGGGGTGAGTGGTGAGAGTGAGTGTGTGTGGTGAGTGGTGAGGGTGAGTGGTGAGAGTGAGTGTGCGTGGTGAGCGGTGAGTGGTGAGGGTGAGTGGTGAGGGGGAGTGGTGAGAGTGAGTGTGCGTGGTGAGCGTGAGGGTGAGTGGTGAGCGGTGAGGGAGTGGTGAGGTTGAGTGGTGAGGTTGAATGATGAGCGGTGAGTGGTGAGTGGTGACGGTGAGGCGTGAGTGGCGAGGGCGAGTGGTGAGGGTGAGTGGTGAGGGTGAGTGGTGAGGGTGAGTGAGTGGTGAGCGTGAGCGGTGAGGGGTGATGGTGAGTGTGCGTGGTGAGAGGTGAGTGTGAGGGGTGAGTGGTGAGTGAGTGGTGAGGGTGAGTGAGTGATGAGCGGTTAGGGGTGAGGGTGAGTAGTGAGTGAGTGGTGTGGGTGAGTGGTGAGGGTGAGTGAGTGGTGAGCAGTAAGGGTGAGTGAGTGGTGAGCGGTAAGGGTGAGTGGTGAGTGAGTGGTAAGGGTGAGTGGTGAGTGAGTGGTGAGTGAGTGGTAAGGGTGAGTGGTGAGGGTGAGTGGTGAGGGTGAATGATGAGCGGTGAGGCGTGAGTGGCGAGGGTGAGTGGCGAGGGTGAGTGGTGAGGGTGAGTGGTGAGGGTGAGTGGTGAGGGGTGAGTGAGTGGTCAGGGTGAGTGGTGAGCGGTGAGGGGGGGGGGGGGGGGGGGGGGGGTGGGGTGAGTGGTGAGGGTGAGTGGTGAGGGGTGAGGTGAGTGGTCAGGGTGAGTGGTGAGCGGTGAGGGTGAGTGGTGACGGTGAGTGGTGATGGTGGTGACGGTGGTGGTGAGGGTGA
>WFAB01003698.1:0-13509 GCA_018977245.1 Lethenteron camtschaticum
ATAAAACTGGGGGGGGAGGGGTAGAACACACTCCACATTCCACACGGAGAAAGTGGCCCAAGTTTGGGCATCAAACCCAGGTCCCTCTGTGAGTTCCAGCCCCGCCGCCTGCCAACGAACACATGTACAGTTCAAACCCCACGTGTACATTCGGTTATATACAGATGTATTTTTATCTTCTTGGTTCTTTCGGTAAAGTCACGTAGAAGGGAAGTAATAAAATAATAAAAATAAAACATAATAAAACAATTCTCACGACGTTTCGGCCACAACGCAAGCAGCCGTCCTCAGGTGAAAACCAGGTCCGTCGAGGCGACAGAGTCTGAATATATATATGCTCCAAGCTCGTGTGCTGTTTCATTCAGACTCTGTCGCCTCGACGGACCTGGTTTTCACCTGAGGACGGCTGCTTGCGTTGTGGCCGAAACGTCGTGAGAATTGTTTTATTATGTTTTATTTTTATTATTTTATTACTTCCCTTCTACGTGACTTTACCGAAAGAACCAAGAAGATGAATCCCTGCAGTCACGAAAGCTTTAAATCGAAATGTATTTTTATAATTGGTTTCTGGGTGAGGACAAATAATGAAGCAGCCATATATTTGCCATGTAGCCTTTCATCCAGTGTGATATCGCAAGACTAATGCCCATTTTGTAACCAGACCCACGATGGGCAAAGGTATGCTGCGTTACTGCAGCATCGTTATTAACCTGGTTGTAATGCGGGCGTAAACGGCCCTCCGGAGGTGACGTCAGGAGGGGAGGAGTTAGGTCACGTGGGGGGGTGAGGGGTTAGGCTATAGAAGGAGGGGAACCGGAAGAGGATGGAGAGTGACGGGGAACCAGGAACAGAGAGAGGCCACGAAGGGCGAAGCGGAGGGTGGCGAGATCGCCACGAACACGGGGGAGCGAGGATCGGCACCGTTGGCCAGCGGTGACCGACCCGAAGCAGCGAGGAGGCTGCAGTCAGCAGCGGGGCTGCACAGAGAGTCAGCAGCGGGGCTGCATACAGAGTCGGCAGCGGGTCTGCATACGGTAGCAGCCAGAGGGTCTGCACATAGGGGTGGCAGCGGGAGTCTGCATAGGGGTAGCAGCGAGTCTGCAGGGAGAGAACGGTGGTTACGGTAGACGAAGCAGAGAGTCTGCGGGAAGAGAAAGGAAGCTATAATAGCAGTGAACAGCCGGGGGCTACAAATACAGAGTTATAACGGAGTGCCGTGTGGGAGAAGACAAGAACCCAATAAAAGACACGAAGACAGAAAGAAGTGTCTGAGTCCTTTTATTACACTGGAGTCAGAAGTGAAACGGCATGGCGAAACAATTGAGGAAAAAGAATATTCCATCTCCGGCGTCGGCTTCATCTTCGGACGACGACGATCTTCCTCCTGCGGTCGGCTTCGCTTCGGCGGAGGGAGAGATCCGTGAGGGCCCGGGTGTCGAGGAGGTTGCCGCTTCGCCCGACCCATCTGCGTTGAAGGACGAGGATTTAAGATGGACTCGGATGGCGGAGCAACTGGCAACTCTCAAAAATGTCATCACTGAGTTGTGTGACCTTGTCACGCCAAGGGCGGCGTTGGATGGTGATGGTGGTGATCGGCAGGAGCCCGGATTGTCTTCAATGGCGCCGCCATCGGCCACGCGGCGTGAAGACGCCATCTTGGGCGTGGCGCACCACAGAAGGCGGGAAGCCGCCATTTTGGGGCCGCCGCGAGGACCGTCCGCCATCTTGGCGACACCGCGTTGCGACGCCTTGCTGAACTTACCGCCGGAAGAGTCAGCAACGGACGGAAGCAAGCCAAGGAGTCGCAGTCGTCACCTTACAACCGTCAAAGAATTCTCCATCGGGGGCGATTGGAGTGCGTTCGCCTGTAGATTTTTGGCGGCGGTACGTACGGCAAGGTGGACGGACGCTGAGGCACTGGAGGTGCTCCCGACTCTTCTTGATGATGAGTCTGTTCGTTTTTTTCGCTCTATAAAAGCTGCGAAGAAGAAAACTCTGCGAGGGGTGTTCGATGAAATGGCGGACGCGTACGAGCCACCGGATGACGCCCATCGCCGATTCGTGCAGCGGCAACGCGCACCTGAGGAGTCACCTGTAGCGTACAGGGGCGCCGTGTTGGAACTCGCTATGGCCGCTTACCCGGAGACGGAGCCTGACCTGCTGGAACCACTCATCTTGGGGAAGATGTTGGAGTTGTCCCGAGATCTTGGCATTCCTATGCCGGCGTGCGGTCACGAAAAACTCACGTCCCGGGCCGCGGCCAAGTGTTTGGACGCCCAGTTCAATCTCCGCCGCTGGAAACAGGTGACGGCGTAGACGGGCGGTCCTGTCGTCGATGGGGGGGCCGTAGGGTGGGACCCTACAAAGGCCGTGTACGTGCCGGATGCGACCGGCCAGAAGGAGTTGTCGGCTGCCTCTGCTCCGTGGCCGGCCCGGAGCGGGCCGGGGCCGCGGGCTCCGCCGCCGGTGCGGCCGCGTCGGGACGGGGTGCCCGCTGCGCGCCGCCCCGACGTCGACTGCTTCCGCTGCGGCCGTCGGGGCCACTATGCCAGGGACTGCTGGGCCCGGGTTCCGGGGCCGCCCCAGCAGGAGGCCTCGACAGCGGACGCCCCAAAGAAAGACCCTCCGGCACAGGCAAGTCGGTGCGCACCAGACACCCGGCAAGGCCCGACACCTCACTCATCGCCGTTGGTATGCGACGCGGATGTTGTAAAATACGGGAGGCCAGTATCTGCGCCTTGTCGTTCGATAACGCAGTGGCGTAAGCTGGCTCGGCGGGTTGTCGCGGCCGCTACCGGGTCGTCCACTGTACCGGGGTCGATTCAAGGGGTGGACGTACGTATTTTGGTGGATTCCGGGGCGTCCGCGACCATTATTTCGGATGTGATATTCCATCTTTTGAACATCCCACCGGGGGCCGTGAGGCCGGCTTACGCTTCCTGCATCGCTGCGAACGGGGGTAGTATGGGCATCGTGGGACAGGTGGACGCTAACATTTCTATCGGGGGTGTCTCGGCCTCGGGCGTTGTGTTAATTTCAAGGTCCCTGGCGGTTCCTTGCCTGTTGGGTACGGATTTTTTGGCTAAGATGCCCATTCTAATTAGAATCAATGAAAATTGCATTGAACTACCAGGTGGCCGGAAATTGGCGTTTTTACAGTCCGCCTGGGGGCGACCGGCTCCGGTTGCCCAGGTGCAGGCGTTATCGGAAGTTTCGGTTGATATTCCACCTGGCTCGCAGATGCTCATTCCCTTACGATACCGGAAGCCGGTTCCGGGTCGGCAGGGTGCTTTTGGGATTTTGCTGTCGCCGTCCGCCGCTGTTACGGGCGGACTGGCACTGGTGGGGGCGCAAACTATTGTCCGTCCAGATCAGCGCCCGTTTTTGCAGGTGTTAAATGCGAGTACTGAAAGTGTGTGTGTGCCGGCTGGTACCGTTGTGGCACACGCCACTACGGCGTTTACGGCTCAGAGTGACCTGCCGGACGGGGGGCTGGTGGGTGGTGTTTCACACGATGGAGGGGTGGATGATCGTTGGATCGCCGAATTATGTGGGGAAAATTCGGCCCTTTCCGCCGAGCAGCGTTGTGCAATTCATAAATTATTATCGAGCTATTCCGATGTGTTTAGCTCGGACGATTTGGACTTGGGACGCACCTCGCTGCTCTCTCATCATATCGACACGGGGGACGCTGCCCCTATCCGCTTGAACTCGCGTCGGATGAGTCCGGCTGAGCGTGAGCATGTTCGAGGGGCAGTGGAAGACATGTTGAAAGCGGATATTATATCTCCGTCTAATAGCCCGTGGGGCGCGCCTGTTGTGTTGGTTAAAAAAAAGGATGGTAAATTGCGATTTTGTGTGGATTTTCGGAAGTTGAATAAAGTGTCGGTGGCAGATGCGTATCCCCTGCCGCGTATGGACGATTCTCTCGACGCCTTGTCAGGGGCTAAGTTTTTTTCAACGCTTGATCTCTCTTCGGGCTTCTGGCAGCTCCCCCTTGACGAGCCCTCGCGGGAAAAAACAGCTTTCCGTACGCCGCAGGGGTTATTCCAATTTAATTGTCTGCCGATGGGGTTGAATGCAGCCCCTGCCACTTTTCAGAGATTGATGGAGTTGGTATTGACGGGGTTGCAGTGGGAGACATGTCTCATTTATTTAGATGATATTATTGTCTTCAGCCGCACATTTGATGAGCATTTACTGCGGTTGGAGGCTGTATTTGCCAGAATGCGTTCTGCTAATTTGAAATTCAAGCCTAAGAAATGTCATCTACTGCAACGCTCCGTTCGGTACTTGGGACATATTGTTAGTGCGGACGGGGTGGCCACGGATCCAGAGAAAACTGCGTGTGTCCGGGATTGGGCAACCCCGGCCACGGTGGGTGATGTGCGTCGGTTTTTGGGGTTCGCCTCATATTATCGGAGGTTCGTTCCGAATTTCGCTACTATCGCCAGGCCTTTGCATCTCCTTACTGGGAAGGGGCATAAATTTGTGTGGGGACCGCCGGAGGAGGCGGCGTTTCGGAGCCTGCGCGATTTACTGGCTACTGCACTGACGTTGGATTATCCGGATTTTGAACATCCCTTCATTCTGGATACTGATGCGAGTGACACTGGTATTGGGGCGGTGTTGTCCCAGTCAAAAGGTGGTGTTGAGCGTGTGGTGGCGTATGGGAGTCGAGTTTTGTCTCCCGCGGAAACCCGTTACTGCGTCACTCGCAGAGAACTTTTGGCTATCGTGTTTTTTCTCCGCCAATTTCGACCGTATCTGTACGGTCGGTCGTTTATTGTCCGCACGGACCATGCGGCCTTGCAATACGCTCTTAAGATGGACCAGCCATCCGGACAATTGGCGAGATGGCTGGACACGTTGCAAGAGTTTTCCTTCCAAATTCACCATCGGAAGGGTGTGCGTCACGCTAACGCGGACGCACTGTCCAGGTTGCCGCAACAATCCCCTTGTGCGTGTGCGTCGGGGACGCATAGGTGTGGACCGACTCAGCTCCCCCCTCAGCCTGTCGCGCTGGCGGTGGATGTTCTCGAAACTCCGCTTACACCGGGACCGGTTGACGGGGGACCGGCGGACGGGATTTTGCGTCTTCCGAGGTCTGTGTGGATTCGGGAGCAAATGTTGGACGATTCTTTGGTGTCGTTACGAAAACGAACGAAGAAGGCGGGTAAGGAACTCGGTGCGGGTGGTATTTCGGAAACTGCTCTCCGAGATGGGTTACTGATGTGGAGGGAAGGGATACAGGAACACTGGCGTCTCGTTGTGCCTGCGTCATTGCGGTACGAGTTGATTAGATCGTTGCACTGTGACACACTTTTACATCTGGGGGTGCAGAAAACCCTATTGACGCTGCAACGAGACTATTATTGGCACGGCATGACGACGGATGTCGTCGGTCACGTTCGCGCGTGTCCCGATTGTGCCCGCCGTAAACCGCCTAAACATCCATATGTTCCGCCGATACAATCGATTCAAGTATCTCGGGTTAATGAGCTGGTGGCGTTAGATATCTTGGGACCCTTTCCGCCATCCGCTAAGGGAAATAAGTATTTACTGGTGGGGGTGGAGTACCTCTCTCGCTGGCCGATGGCCTGGCCTTTGCCTGACCAGTCAGCGGCGTCTATCACTGACGCCTTTCTATTTGGGTATGTAATGGACAAGGGGGCGCCGGAGAGGCTCCTTACAGATCAGGGGCGTAACTTTTCGTCCAAATTGTTGGGGGAGGTGTGTGCGGCTCTTGGAACTAAAAAGATACGGACGTCCCCCTACCACCCACAAACGGATGGGATGGTGGAACGGTTGAATCGGACTCTGTCCGCCATGCTGTGCCATACAGTCGGGGAAAATCAATCTGATTGGGATTTGCATATCCCTGGGGTGCTTTCGGCGTATCGCATGACGCCGCACGCGGCTACTGGATACTCGCCGTTCTTCCTTATGTACGGCCGTGAGAATGTGCCGCCGATTAATGAGCAGTTGGGAACCGGTGCGAGGGGACCTGTTAAGCCTCTTCCTGAGTATATTCAGGACAACGTTCGCCGTGTCACTGAGGCGAGGGAAAGAGCCCGCATGGCTACAGCCAAAGCTCAGGCCAGGAATGAGCGGTGTGCCCGACGTTCGAAGGGGGAGTGCCCCTGGAAGAAGGGGGACCTGGCCTGGCTTCATTGCCCACAGGTGCGGCCAGGTACCTCTCCTAAATTACACAAACCGTGGCAAGGTCCGGTCCGCCTCATTGAGGTTCCCAACCCACAGTCGGCGCGTGTTCAGGTTGGTTCGCGGCGCTGGTTCGTGCATACATCCCGGTTGAAGCCATACATTGCCCCGCGGCCGGATGCGTCATCTCCCGAAGTTGCCTTGCCGGGGTCTGTTGCTGCCGACTCGCCCTTGCCTGTGTCTGCTGACCTTGCGAGAGCGCCTGTCGTACCCTTCACAGACAAGCCGGCCGTGACAGCGCAGGGAGGAGGACGTTCCGCTCGTGGGATGCCGACCGGAGCCGCAGAACCCACGGGACCTGCAGCTCTTCCTATCCCTCCGCGGACGCGAGTACGGGATGTCTCTGGACGCGACCGGGACAGTGGCGGGCCTCCAATGGCGACGGACGAACTCGCTCCCGTCGCCCCTAAAACCCTTCCACGTTCCCGCTCGGCGGGTGGGCTGCCGACCGTCCGGGACGGCCCGGCTACCCGTACTCGCTCGAAATCCCTCACGTTTCGTTAAAATTGTATTGTGTTGTGTTCTGGTTATATTGTTGTTGCATGCTTCGTGTCTTTTTACGTGTTGGCCCTTTACACCCGCATTTCTTGTCAGGTTGCAATTCAGCCGAGGTCGGCTGGATTTTCTTTATGGGGGAGGGTGATGTAATGCGGGCGTAAACGGCCCTCCGGAGGTGACGTCAGGAGGGGAGGAGTTAGGTCACGTGGGGGGGTGAGGGGTTAGGCTATAGAAGGAGGGGAACCGGAAGAGGATGGAGAGTGACGGGGAACCAGGAACAGAGAGAGGCCACGAAGGGCGAAGCGGAGGGTGGCGAGATCGCCACGAACACGGGGGAGCGAGGATCGGCACCGTTGGCCAGCGGTGACCGACCCGAAGCAGCGAGGAGGCTGCAGTCAGCAGCGGGGCTGCACAGAGAGTCAGCAGCGGGGCTGCATACAGAGTCGGCAGCGGGTCTGCATACGGTAGCAGCCAGAGGGTCTGCACATAGGGGTGGCAGCGGGAGTCTGCATAGGGGTAGCAGCGAGTCTGCAGGGAGAGAACGGTGGTTACGGTAGACGAAGCAGAGAGTCTGCGGGAAGAGAAAGGAAGCTATAATAGCAGTGAACAGCCGGGGGCTACAAATACAGAGTTATAACGGAGTGCCGTGTGGGAGAAGACAAGAACCCAATAAAAGACACGAAGACAGAAAGAAGTGTCTGAGTCCTTTTATTACATGGTTAATCTATCTCCGCACGATGGTGGGGGGGGGGGGGGGGAGAGTGCGATCTCTGTTGTAGCAGGAAGTTGGAACGGTGTCGTGCACATCTCTTTACAGAGCGGAGCCGGCGCTGCCCCCATCCTCCACGCTTGCCCAGGCCTCTAAATGGCTGACGGTTGTTGTGGAGGAAGAGGAGACTCCGGTGGAGGAGCTGTTGGTGTAGGAGGAGACCCTGGTGGAGGAGCTGGTGGTGCAGGAGGAGGAGACCCTGGTGGAGGAGCTGCTGGTGCAGGAGGAGGAGACCCTGGTGCAAAAGCTGGTGGTGCAGGAAGAAGAGGAGATGAGGGGGGAGACAGAGGAGGTATGGACGAAGGAGCAGGAGGATGAGATGGTGGTGCAGGTGGAGGAGACATTGGTGGAGAAGATGGTGGAGAAAGAGATGACAAGGAAAGAGGATCAGGTGATGATGATGCAGGAGGAGAAGAGGAAGCGAGGGAGTCTGGCCCGCATAGGGAGAACCATCTGTTCACTCCTCCGACGCGTGCTGCTGTGTGGTGGCCGGTCCACCACACAGTAGAGGTGGTGGTGGTGGTTACGGATCGTTGTGAACCACAACCACTATCACCATATCCACCACACACACCCTGCACCCATTCACCCCCCTGTGATACCCACCACCCACCGCACACCACACACACCACACACACCCTGCACCCACCCACCCCATGATCCCACCCCCACCACATTCCACACAAAGGGTTAGGGGTTTATAGGGTTAGGGATTTATAAAGTTAAGGGTTTAGAGGTTTCGGGTTATTTCAGGGATAAGGGGTTTCGAGGTTTAGGGATTTTGAGGGTTATAGGGTTTAGGGGTTGAGGGGATTCGAGAGTTAGGGGTTTAGAGGGTTGGGGTTTAGAGGGTTAGGTGTTTAGAGGATTAGGCTATTTGGGGTACAGGGTTTTAGAGGGTTAGGGTTTTCAGGGTAAAGGGGTTTAAGGGTAAAGGAGTTTAGATGGTAAAGGGGTTTAGAGGGTTAGGGGTTTATAGGGTTTTGGGTTTACAGTGAGGGAAAAAAGTATTTGATCCCCTGATGATTTTGTACGTTTGCCCACTGACAAAGAAATGATCAGTCTATAATTTTAATGGTAGGTTTATTTGAACAGTGAAAGACAGAATAACAACAACAAAATCCAGAAAAACGCACGTCAAAAATGTTATAACTTAATTTGCATTTTAATAATGGTCCTGGCTGCCTCAACTCAACCCAATTAGTCTCTATGGTTAATGACATGGTACTATCTCCTGATGACATCCTCGTCAGCTTTGATGTAGTATCTTTGTTCACCAAAGTCCCAGTACCGGACACCCTAACAATAATTGAGGACTTAGTCCAACATGGATTGAATTCGGATGTACCTGCGCTGGTTAGGCATTGCCTCACCAACACCTATTTTACCTGGAATGGCACCTTCTACAAACAGAATGAGGGTACCCCTATGGGCTCCCCCTTGTCACCAGTTATAGCCAACATGTTCATGGAAAAGTTTGAATCAGACGCCATCCAGACATCCACCCTGTGCCCTTCCCTGTGGAAGAGGTATGTGGATGACACTTTCGTCATCTGGCCACATGGCCTCCCAGCATTGAACCACTTCTTGGACCACATCAATTCTAGACACCCATCCATCAGATTCACCATGGAAGTGGAGAAAGACGGTAAACTACCATTCTTGGATATTCTGTTTGAGAGGAGGCCTGACGGATCCTTGGGACATTCTGTCTACAGGAAAGCCACCCACACAGATTCCTACTTGAAACCGGATTCCCCCCACCACCCATCTCAAAAGAATTCTCTCATCAAAACGCTATACCACAGAGCCCATGGCATTTCTGACCAACACCACCTGGCCGGTGAATTAAGACATGTACATCGGGCCCTCAGGATGAACGGATACTCTGACCGCACTATCTGCCAAGCTGTTTCTCCCACCACACAGAAACAGCCACATGAAACACCGACCAAAACTATCACGTTACCATACATAGCAGGCGTGACCAAAAAGATCTCCAAAATTCTAAACAAACATAAGATCCAAGTCCGATTCAGTACAGTGCATAAAATCCGTGATCTGCTTCCATCTGTGAAGGATGTCGTTCCTGACTTACAGTATCCTGGAGTCTACAAATTGAGTTGCATTTGTGGTGATTGCTACATTGGAGAAACGAAACGTCATGTTTCTGATCGTGTCCGCGAGCACAAGTCAGATCTGAAACACGGCAGAACTGATTCTTCGGCCGTTGCCGATCATTGCTACAACTCGGTGGGCTCTGATGAAATTGTCTTTTCCGAGACCAAGGTTCTCTGCAAACCTCCTGGCTACCATCAAAGGTTTGTACACGAAGCCATACAAATATACAAACACAGACATAATTTCAACCGTGATGATGGTTACAAACTGAGTAATCATTGGAAAGATGTGATTAACCATGCAAAAAAGATTTAACTACACTTATTTGGCCAATCTTATTTGACAGACAACTATTACAGGTTTACCATGTTTAGTTGTTGTCTCCTTGTCACAGGTTGAGTCACAAACCGTACCTCTCCATAACAAAGGCTCACCCTCTTAAGCCTCACCTTACCATATTAATAAAAAGTGTGCTGTACTTGGCCCTTCCCCCCCCCCCTTTCCAACCATTATATAAACGGAGTGGTAGCTCCTGCAATCTCTCATTTACTTGATACAGCTGTCGTGGCTGTGACGGTTCCACCTGAAGACGGAAGCTTGTGTTGCCTCCGAAACGTCGTGATTTTTATTTTATTTTACTTTTATTAATTTTAATGTTTTACCTACGTGACTTTACCGAAAAAAACCTAAGAATATGAATCCTTGCAGTCACGAAAGCTTCAAATCTAAAAAAAAAAGAAACCTCTATTATGGATGATATTGGTCGCGAAAGTCTACGTGTTAAACAAACACGAAGGAATCAGAGAAAAATCGACGTGACCACGAGAGAAGATGCAAACTCCAAATATACAGACATCAGGGTTGAGGTCAAACCTACGAATTCCAATATACCAGTTTAACACGTCGGCTTTCGCGAGGGGGTTTCCATCTCGCCACTGTGGCGCCTCACTATCTGACTCACCCAACCACTAAACTACGAAAGCCACCCACACACACACACTCACCCACTCACTCTGCCACCCACTCAACCGCTAACTCACTTGCTCATGCACACACACAGCCACTCAAGAACATACCTGTGCACCCACCTACACACCCACTCATTAACTCAACGACCCACCCACCAACCCACTCACTCACTCACTCTAGACTCCACTCACCCACCCACTCACCTATTCACTCCCCCACTCACACACCCACCCACTCTCTAACTCAAACACTCACCCACCAACCCAACCACCCACTCAATCAATCACCCACCAACCACTCACCCACCCAATAAACGAAAACTTAACTATTTCTCATTGTACCAGCTAAGGCCCACAGAGCTATATAGATCTTTTTCAAAAGCGACCTTGTTACAAATTACAGGTAAACAAAGTGGCTTATCACTTACACATGCATTGCAGCCAAATCCTCTGAATGCAAGTTTATTCTCAATGCAGAGGTAAAACCCCGAGGACCCGGAGAAAAATCCACGTGACCACAGGGAGAAGATGCAAACTCGAAATATACAGGCGGAAGGGTCGGGATCAATTCCATGACCTCCTGTATACTAGGCAAGGTAGTTAACATCTCACCACCGTGGCGCTCCATTCTATGACTCACTCACTCAAACACCCACCCAGTCACCTATTCACACACACCACTTACTCAAATACCCACCCTCTCACTCAATAACCCATCCACTCACTCATGAACTCACTGAAGCACTCACCCATACAAAAACCCACTCACCCACTCACTCACCGACTCACTCACCCATGAAATCGCACACCCATCTTCTCAACCACTCAGCCAGCCACCCACTCAATCTCGTACCCACTAACCCTCTCACTTCCTCACCAACCTACCAACCCACCAGGGACGTGCGGTCAGGGGAGGCAGAGCCTCACCTGTCATACTCCAATGACAATAGTTGTTACGAAAAGTAAAAAAAAGAGAATAATGAAATAAAATTAAAGATTTTTCCACTGATCTGTGTTATAAATGTCATTTCTGTACGATTCCATTTTTATAGTCAAAATCGCCAAATTTGCGAAGGTCCGCTGCAAATACAGGAAGAGACGAGAGGTGAGGCAGCGACGAGCTCAGCCTCCCCTGATTACGCAACCCCTCAGTTACTGGATGGAGCGCGGGCAATAAGCGCGTGCCTGTTACTATCACAGTATGTCACCAATGTAATGTTTGTAGACCCCTTCATTTCATGTCCTCGCCTTCCATACTCCAGGTAACTTATTTCACGTATGTGTATAAAGATATTTAGGCTCGCTGGTCTCGTCATGAAACTGCAATGAAAAAGCACCAGGGGAGGCAGCCATCACATTTGCCTCACTGAGGGGGATGCATCTAACACGCCCCCCTCCGTGAGGCCACGTCCCCCTCAGTGTGTGAATCTGGCTCTGACACAAGCCAGTGCCTCCCCAGCCATTGACCTCACCACACGTCACTGCAACCCACCCACCTATCTACTCACTCAACCACCCACCCAGTCGATCATCCACCCACTAACACTCACCCACCCAACAACTCACTAACCCACCCAGCACTCACTCACCGAGCCAGTCAATCTCTAACCCACCAACTCACTTTTAAACTGACAATCTCAACTACAACTCACCCAGTCACTAACCCACTCACTCCCCACATAACCTCCTACCCACACACTCACTCATCCACAAACCCACTCACCCCCTCACTCATCCATCCACTCACATACTCACCCAGCCACTCACCTACTCACCCAGTCACATACACATCCACTCACCATGCCACCCACTCAATTTCTAACCCACCCACTCGCCCAACCACTCCCTCAGCAACTCACCCACTAACCACGTAATTATTCACCCACCCACCCATCACTCAACCACCCAATAATTCAACCACCAAAACATTCCACCACCCACTAACTCAACCACCCACTACCACCCACTAACTCAACCACCGAGCCACTCACACTCACCCACTCACCCACCCACCCACGCACTCACCCGCCCACTCACCAACACACTAAACTAAATCTAAATTGTGGTTATTTTACCAGGTAAGGCCGACAAAGCTAAACATATTTTTCAGAAATGACCTGGTTAAAAATTATAGGTCAACGAAGTGGCTTATGACATGTATTGCATCCAAATCCTATAAATGCTTGTTGATTTTAAATGTGGAGGGAAATATACAGGTGTCAGGGTCAGGATCAAACCCACAACCTTCTGCATACCAGGCGAGGTAGTTAACATCTCGCCACCATGGCGCCCCACTGTCTGACTCTCCCACCCACTAACCCACACACTCACCCACTCATTCAATCACCCACTCACTCACTCAACTACTGAGCCATTCATACACTGACCCACTCACTAAGCCACCCACTCAATTTCTAACTCACACTCATGCACCCAACCACTCACTCACTCAGCGACTCACCTACGACGCATCAACCCATCCACCCACGCACCCACCCACGCACGCACGCACCCACTCATCCACACAATAAACAAATATTTAATTGTTTTTCATTTTACTGGGTAAGGCCCTGAGCTATAGATCTTTGTCGGAAGCCACCTCAGCACAAATGACAGTTCAATTAAGTGGCTTTTCACGTAGAATGTTATTGCAACCAAATTATATAAATGCATGTTCAAATGTGGAGGGACAACCTGGAGAAAATTCCACACGACCACGGGGAGAACATAGAAACTCCAAATATCCAAGCGGAAGGGCTGGGATAAAATCCACAACCTCCTGTATACTAGGCGAGGTAGTTAACATCTCGGCACCATGGTGCCTCACTCTCCGATTCACCCACCCACTAACACACGAACTCTCCTCCCATATTCACACACCCATCTACCCAAAAACTCAACCACCCACACATTCACGCAACAATCCACTCA
>WFAB01003699.1:0-5000 GCA_018977245.1 Lethenteron camtschaticum
ACACGCAGTCGCTAACCACTNCACCANCACTCCCACACACACACACAGTCGCTAACCACTNCACCACCACTCCCTACACACAACAGTTGCTAACCACTGCACCACTCCCCGCAAACACACACACATCGCTAACCACTCACGCACCACCACTCCCACACACACACACAGTCGCTAACCACTCACCCACTCCCCCACACACACAGTGCGCACCACTCACCACCACTCCCCNCACACACACAGTNCGCTAACCACTGCACCACCACTCCCCACACACACACAGTCGCTAACCACAAGCACCACCACTCCCACACACACAGTCGCTAACCACGCACCACCACTCCCCACACACACACAGTCGCTAACCACTNCACCCACTCCCACACACACACAGTCGCTAACCACTCACCACCACTCTCACACACACACAGTGCGCTAACCACCACCACCACTCCCCANTCACTCACACACNGTGTCTAACCACTCACTCCACCCCCACACNCACACAGTGCGCNAATCACNGCACCACCACCCACACACACACTGCGCTCAACCACTACCACCACTCCTCTCTAACACACACACACAGTGTGCTGAACCACCACCACCACTCCCACACCACTACACCAAATGTGCACCACGCACCTCCATCTNCCCACACTACACCAGTGCGCTNACCACTGAACCACCACTCCCCACACACACAGATGCGCTACCACGTGCACCACCACTCACTCTATCCCACACACCAGTCGCTAACCACNGCACCACCACTNCCCACACAAACACNGTGCGCTAACCACTCACCACCACTCCCCACNCACCCACAGTGTGCTAACCACTNCACCACCCCCACACACACACAACACGTGTCNACCACNNCACCTCACTCCCCCCACACACACACCAGTNCGCTAACCACTNCACCACCACNCCNACCACNCACCACCAACCACNCACCACCACNCCCACACACACACACAGTGCTCAACCACTCNNCATCCACTCCCCCACACACACACTTGCAACCACATCANCACCACTNCCCACACACACAGTGCGCNAACCACCACCACACTNCCCACACACACACACATGTCGCTAACCACTNCACCACCACTNCCCACACACACTCGCACCACTNCACCACCACNCCCACACACACACACANTTGCTAACCACATCAGCACCAGCCACTCCCCTACACACACACAGTNCGCAACCATCACCACACCCATCCCCACACACACACACGTCGCTAACCACCAGCACCACCACTCCCCCACACACACANTCCACTCACCGTAAATGGACCTGCGAAGCAAACGCACCTGGCCNTNCCACAGACAGTCCCCAGGTGATGCCTCTAGCATGGGCTGTTGGGGCAAGTGGAGTCAGCGAGAGCACANCGACTACATACTAACTCTACTTANCTGTGATCAACAGCAAATCTGTGGNTACAAAGANTCCATGAGCACACACNGACTCACAGCGCCCNTGCAGAGACCCACAGNGTGANTCTGTGGGTNGCAGTGNTGAGTNNATGGGTGGTGTTGAGTCTGTNGGTGGCCANGTTGGTCNAATGGGACACAACTGGCAGTGTGAGTCTCGTACAGGGTGGGTGTTGAGTCTATTGGCAGTGTTCAGAGTTANGGTGGAGTGTTGAGTCTACAGTGTTAGTCTGTGGCAGTGCTGAGTCTGGTGGTGCAGTGCTGAGTCTGTNGCAGTGCTGAGTCTATGGCAGTGCTGAGTCTNCACTTGCACAGTGTTGAGTCTANGGCACATGTTGAGTCTATATGTTGAGTCTACAGTGTTGAGTCTGATGCAGTGCTGAGTCTATGACAGTGCTGAGTCTATAGTGTTGAGTCTATGCAGTGCTGAGTCTATGGCAGTGCTGAGTCTATCAGTGTGAGTCTATGAGTCTATGGCAGTGCTGAGTCTATGCAGTGCTGAGTCTATGGTGACAGTGCTGAGTATATNGGTAGTGCTGAGTCTATGGGTNCAGTGTTGAGTCTANGGTGGCAGTGTTGAGTCTGTGCAGTGTTGAGTCTAGTGCAGTGTTGAGTCTGTNGGTGCAGTGAGTCTGTGGCAGTGCTGAGTCTGTGCAGTGCTGAGTCTATGGCAATGCTGAGTCTGTGGTGACAGTGCTGAGTCTATGCAGTGNTGAGTCTATGCAGTGCTGAGTCTGTGACAGTGCTGAGTCTATGACAGTGCTGAGTCTNTGACAGTGNTGAGTCTATGCAGTGTGAGCTANTTAGGTGCAGTGTTAGTCTGTGCAGTGCTGAGTCTATGGTGACATGTGAGTATANGGCAGTGCTGAGTCTATGGGTGGCAGTGTTGAGTTCTATCTTGGAGTGTTGAGTCGNGTGACAGTGTTGAGATGCAGTGTTGAGCTCTGTGGGGGCAGTGAGGAGTGCGAGTGTAGTGGTCTNTGCAGTGCTGAGTCTTGCAGTGCTGAGTCTAGGAGTGCTGAGAGCAGTGGCTATGCAGTGCTGAGTCNATGCAGTGNTGAGTCAGGGGTGTTGAGTCCAGTGCNGAGTCGAAGTGCTGAGTCTATGAAGTGCGAGATNGGGCAGGCGAGANGCAGTGTTGAGATGGTGGAGTGTTGAGTCTTGGGGGCAGTGTTGAGTCTATGGGCAGTGTTGAGTCGGGGCAGTGTTGAGTCTCCAGTGGGCAGTGAGTCTATGGGGCAGTGTTGAGTCTGTGGGGTTAGGGTCTGTGGGTGGCAGTGTTGAGTCTGTGGTGACAGTGAGTCTATGGTGGCAGTGTTGAGTCTCGTGGTGTCAGTGTTGAGTCTACTGGTGGCAGTGTTGAGTCTAGTAGTNGGTGGAGTGTGAGTCTNTGGGTGCAGTGTTGAGTCTGGGCATGTGGATTGGTGACAGTGTTGAGTCTCGTGGTGCAGTGTGGTTGTGGTGCAGTGTTGGTCTGCAGTGTTGGTNTNTGGTGCAGTGTGNTGGTGGCGGTTGAGTCGGTGCAGTGNTGAGTCTGTGGCAGTGTTGGTGGTCGGCGGTTGNGTCTNTGTGGTGCAGTGTTGAGTCTGTGCAGTGAGTCTGTGAGTGTATGGGCAGTGAGTCTGTGGTGGCAGTGAGGTACGGTGGCAGTGTTGAGCTCTGTGGTGGCAGTGTTGGTCTNTGGGTGCCAGGAGTGTTGAGTCTGTGTCAGTGTTGAGTCTGTCTATGCAGTGTTGAGTCTGTGGGCAGATGTTGAGTCTGGTGGGTGGCAGTGAGTCTGTGGGGCAGTGTTGAGTCTGTGGNGCACAGTGTTGAGTGTTGGGTGGCAGTGTTGAGTCTGTNGGCAGTGTTGAGTCATGGTCAGTGTTGAGTCTGGTCAGTTTGTGGCAGTGTTGAGTCTGTGGCAGTGTTGAGTCTNTGGTGGCAGTGTGAGTCTGGCAGTGTTGAGCTATGGCAGTGTTGAGTCTCAGTGTTGAGTCTATGGCAGTGTTGAGTCTNTGGTNGCAGTGTGAGTCTATGGAGTGTGAGTCTTGGGTGCATGTGAGTCTGTGGTGGCAGTGTTGAGTCNGTGGCAGTATTGAGTCTGTGGGTGCAGTGTTGAGTCTGTGTGCAGTTGTTGAGTCTGTGGGTGCAGTGTTGAGTCTGTGGTGACAGTGTGAGTCTCGTGGGTGGCAGTTGAGCTGTGGTGATGTTGAGTCTGTGGGTGAGTGTTGAGTCTGTTTGGTGGACAGNGTTGATCTGTGGGTGNCAGTGGTCTGTGGTGNCAGTTGTTGAGTCTGTGGTGAGTGTCTGTGGGCAGTGAGTCTGTGGTGCAGTGNTGAGTCTGTGGGTGAGTGTTGAGTCTGTGGGTGGCAGTGTTGGTCTGTGCAGTGGAGTCTGTAGGGTNCAGTGTTGAGTCTATGGTGCAGTGTTGAGTCTGTGAGTGTTGAGTCTAGGTGGCAGTGTTGAGTCTGTTGGTGGCAGTGTTGAGTCTATNGGTCAGTGTTGAGTCTGTGCGTGCAGTGTTGAGTCTATGGTGCAGTGTTGAGTCTGTGGGTGGCAGTGTTGAGTCTGTGGTGAGTGTGAGTCTGTGGTCAGTATTGAGTCTGTGGTNAGATGTTGAGTCTGTNGGTGAGTGAGTCTGTGCAGTTGTTGAGTCTGTGGGTGGCAGTGAGTCTGTNGCAGTGTGAGTCTGTGGTGGCAGTGTGAGTCTTGGGTACAGTGAGTCTGTGGGTGGCAGTGNTGAGTCTGTGGTGGCAGTGNTGAGTCTGTGGTGCAGTGTTGAGTCTGTGGTGCAGTGTGAGTCTGTAGGGTGCAGTGTTTGAGTCTGTNGGTGCAGTGAGTCTGTNGGTGGCAGTGTTGAGTCTGTGGTGGCAGTGTTGAGTCTGTNGGTGCAGTGAGTCTGTGGGTGGCAGTGTTGAGTCTGTGGTGCAGGTGCACTGTTGAGTCTGTGGTGCAGNGTTGAGTCTGTGGGTGCAGGCTAGGTGCACTGTGAGCTGTGGGTGGCAGTGTTGAGTCTGTGGTGCAGTGTTGAGTCTGTGGGTGGCAGTGTTGAGTCTGAGTGGTGGCAGTGTTGAGTCTGTGGCATGTTTGAGTCTGTGTGGCAGGTGAGTCTGTGGTGNCAGGTGCACTGTTGACTGTGGGTGGCAGATGTTGAGTCTGTGGGTGACAGTGTTGAGTCTGTGGCTACCAGTCATCACCACACGACAGCAACGGGCTTCAGTTGATGTCTTTATTTAGCACGCGGAAGTCTCCCATCACCACCACCACCTCCACCACTAACTGACCATCCACTACCACCCCCACCACACCACCACCACTACCACCCCCANTACCATCACCACACCACCCCACNACCANCACACCATTACCACCACTAACACTGGGGTACCAACCCCCTCACTCACTCATGCCACCGCCANCCACCACCACCACACCACCACCACCTCCACTACCACCACCACCACCACACTCACACCACCACCTCACTACCACTACCACCACCTCCACTACTCACTCACACCACCTCCACTACCACCACTACTCCACTACCACCTNCACTACCANCTCACC
>WFAB01003699.1:10000-13472 GCA_018977245.1 Lethenteron camtschaticum
ACCCTCACGCACACATACACCCTCACACACACCCTCACCACCCTCACCCTCACGCACACATACACCCTCACGCACACACACACCACCCTCACCCTCACACACACCCTCACCACCCTCACCCTCACACACACCCTCACCACCCTCACACACACCCTCACCACCCTCACACACACCCTCACCACCCTCACCCTCCCCCTCCTTCACCCTCTCCTCACCGCTCCCACCGCTCCCACCGCCCCACCGCCCCCACCGCCCCCACCCCACCCCCGCCCCTCGCCATGAGGCCCAGCAAGTCCCAGGTGCCCTCCCACGTCTTGAGGCCTCCCTCGTAAGCCCCGGGGGTCACGTCGCGACGCGTCGAGCGGCAGGCGCCCGCCAGAGACGGCACGCGGCGGCGGTGGTGGCGCCCGGCACCGTCACCGGCACCATCGTCACCGTGACCGTCACCGGCACCATCGTCACCGTGACCGTCACCGGCACCATCGCCATCTTCCGCTGAGGCCAGCGACTCCAGCGAGGAGAAGCTCACCTGGATGAGAGGGGTGGAGGAGGGAGATGTTGACCACCTCGCCTGGTCTACANGAGGGGTGGAGGAGGGAGATGTTGACTACCTCGCCTGGTCTACGGGGAGATGTTGACTACCTCGCCTGGTCTACAAGGGAGATGTTGACCACCTCGCCTGGTCTACAGGAGGGGTGGAGGAGGGAGATGTTGACCACCTCGCCTGGTCTACAGGAGGGGTGGAGGAGGGAGATGTTGACCACCTCGCCTGGTCTACAGGAGGGGTGGAGGAGGGAGATGTTGACCACCTCGCCTGGTCTACGGGAGGGGTGGAGGAGGGAGATGTTGACCACCTCGCCTGGTCTACGGGAGGGGTGGAGGAGAGAGATGTTGACCACCTCGCCTGGTCTACAGGAGGGGTGGAGGAGGGAGATGTTGACCACCTCGCCTGGTCTACAGGAGGTCGTGGGTTCGATCCTTGATCTTGTGAGATGATGACTACCTCGCCTGGTCTACAGGAGGTCGTGGGTTCGATCTTGACTACCTCGCCTGGTCTACAGGAGGTCGTGGGTTCGATCGCGGACCCTGTGAGATGTTGACTACCTCGCCTGGTCTACAGGAGGTCGTGGGTTCGATCGCTGACCTGTGAGATGTTGACTACCTCGCCTGGTCTACAGGAGGTCGTGGGTTCGATCCTTGATCTTGTGAGATGTTGACTGCCTCGCCTGGTCTACAGGAGGTCGTGGATCGATCCCAGACCCTGTGAGATGTTGACTACCTCGCCTGGTCTACAGGAGGTCGTGGGTTCGATCGCTGACCCTGTGAGATGTTGACTACCTCGCCTGGTCTACAGGAGGTCGTGGGTTCGATCCTTGATCTTGTGAGATGTTGACTGCCTCGCCTGGTCTACAGGAGGTCGTGGGTTCGATCCTTGATCTTGTGAGATGTTGACTACCTCGCCTGGTCTACAGGAGGTCGTGGGTTCGATCCTTGATCTTGTGAGATGTTGACTGCCTCGCCTGGTCTACAGGAGGTCGTGGGTTCGATCCTTGATCTTGTGAGATGTTGACCACCTCGCCTGGTCTACAGGAGGTCGTGGGTTCGATCGCTAACGCTGTGAGATGTTGACCACCTCGCCTGGTCTACAGGAGGGATGGAGGGTTGACCACCTCGCCTGGTCTACGGGAGGGGTGGAGGAGGGAGATGTTGACTACCTCGCCTGGTCTACAGGAGGGGTGGAGGAGGGAGATGTTGACCACCTCGCCTGGTCTACGGGAGGGGTGGAGGAGGGAGATGTTGACTACCTCGCCTGGTCTACATGAGGGGTGGAGGAGGGAGATGTTGACCACCTCGCCTGGTCTACAGGAGGGGTGGAGGAGAGAGATGTTGACCACCTCGCCTGGTCTACAGGAGGGGTGGAGGAGGGAGATGTTGACCACCTCGCCTGGTCTACGGGAGGGGTGGAGGAGGGAGATGTTGACTACCTCGCCTGGTCTACAGGAGGTGGAGGAGAGAGATGTTGACCACCTCGCCTGGTCTACGGGAAGGGTGGAGGAGGGAGATGTTGACCACCTCGCCTGGTCTACAGGAGGTGGAGGAGGGAGATGTTGACCACCTCGCCTGGTCTACGGTGGAGGAGGGAGATGTTGACTACCTCGCCTGGTCTACAGGAGGTCGTGGATCGATCCCAGACCCTGTGAGATGTTGACTACCTCGCCTGGTCTACAGGAGGTCGTGGGTTCGATCGCTGACCCTGTGAGATGTTGACTACCTCGCCTGGTCTACAGGAGGTCGTGGGTTCGATCCTTGATCTTGTGAGATGTTGACTGCCTCGCCTGGTCTACAGGAGGTCGTGGATCGATCCCAGACCCTGTGAGATGTTGACTACCTCGCCTGGTCTACAGGAGGTCGTGGGTTCGATCTGACCCTGTGAGATGTTGACTACCTCGCCTGGTCTACAGGGGGTCGTGGGTTCGATCCTTGATCTTGTGAGATGTTGACTGCCTCGCCTGGTCTACAGGAGGTCGTGGGTTCGATCCTTGATCTTGTGAGATGTTGACTACCTCGCCTGGTCTACAGGAGGTCGTGGGTTCGATCCTTGATCTTGTGAGATGTTGACTGCCTCGCCTGGTCTACAGGAGGTCGTGGGTTCGATCCTTGATCTTGTGAGATGTTGACTACCTCGCCTGGTCTACAGGAGGTCGTGGGTTCGATCGCTAACGCTGTGAGATGTTGACTACCTCGCCTGGTCTACAGGAGGTCGTGGGTTCTGTGAGATGTTGACCACCTCGCCTGGTCTACAGGAGGTCGTGGGTTCTGTGAGATGTTGACCACCTCGCCTGGTCTACAGGAGGTCGTGGGTTCGATCGCTAACGCTGTGAGATGTTGACCACCTCGCCTGGTCTACAGGAGGGATGGAGGAGGGAGATGTTGACCACCTCGCCTGGTCTACGGGAGGGGTGGAGGAGGGAGATGTTGACTACCTCGCCTGGTCTACAGGAGGGGTGGAGGAGGGAGATGTTGACCACCTCGCCTGGTCTACAGGAGGGGTGGAGGAGGGAGATGTTGACCACCTCGCCTGGTCTACGGGAGGGGTGGAGGAGGGAGATGTTGACTACCTCGCCTGGTCTACATGAGGGGTGGAGGAGGGAGATGTTGACCACCTCGCCTGGTCTACAGGAGGGGTGGAGGAGAGAGATGTTGACCACCTCGCCTGGTCTACAGGAGGGGTGGAGGAGGGAGATGTTGACCACCTCGCCTGGTCTACGGGAGGGGTGGAGGAGGGAGATGTTGACTACCTCGCCTGGTCTACAGGAGGGGTGGAGGAGGGAGATGTTGACCACCTCGCCTGGTCTACGGGAAGGGTGGAGGAGGGAGATGTTGACCACCTCGCCTGGTCTACGGGGAGATGTTGACCACCTCGCCTGGTCTACGGGGAGATGTTGACTACCTCGCCTGGTCTACGGGAGGT
>WFAB01003700.1:0-13468 GCA_018977245.1 Lethenteron camtschaticum
CTACATCTGCATCACGTGGTGGTGATCGTGATGACCCACCTGGTGCTCACAGGCACCACCTGGTAGGTGCGTATGTGGAGGCGGCGCTGGCAGCAGGCGGCGTCACGTGCCAGCACGCCGCTCATGAGCGCCAGCAGCTGCTGCAGCCGCTGGTCCTGCCGGAGGTCCTCGCCGCCCTTGACCAGGAAGGAGCGCTCCGACTCGTCGCTGCCCAGCACCCACACGCGCTTGGGACGCCGGATAGACGACATCACCTGCACCTGTACGGCGGGGTGAGTGGGTGAGTGGGTGAGTGGGTGAGTGGGTGAGTGGGTGAGTGGGTGAGTGGGTGGGTGAGTGGGGGAGTGGTGGGTGAGTGGTGAGTGGGTGAGTGGGTGGGTGAGTGGGTGAGTGGGTGGGTGAGTGGTGGGTGAGTGGGTGGGTGAGTGGGTGGGTGAGTGGGTGAGTGGGTGAGTGGGGAGTGGGTGGGTGAGTGGGGGGGGGAGTGGGTGGGGGGGGGAGTGGGTGGGTGAGTGGGTGGGTGAGTGAGTAAGTGGGTGGGTGAGTAAGTGGGTGGGTGGGTGAGTGAGTGAGTGGGTGAGTGGGTGGAGAGTGGGTGGGTGGTGTGAGTGGGTGGGTGGGTGAGTGGGTGGGTGGTGGAGTGAGTGGGTGGGTGAGTGGGTGGGTGAGTAGGTGGGTGGGTGGGTGGGTGAGTGGGTGGGTGAGTGGGTGAGTGATTGAGTGAGTGAGTGAGTGGGTGAGTGAGTGAGTGGGTCGGTGAGTGAGTGAGTGAGTGGGTCGGTGAGTGGGTGGGTGAGTGGGTGGGTGGGTGAGTGGTGGGTGGTGAGTGAGTGAGTGGGTGAGTGGAGAGTGAGTGAGTGAGTGGGTGAGTGAGTGTGTGAGTGTGTGAGTGTGTGAGTGTGTGAGTGTGTGTGTGAGTGTGTGAGTGGGTGAGTGGGTGAGTGGGTGAGTGGGTGAGTGAGTGTGTGAGTGAGTGAGTAAGTGGATGACGTGACGGCGGCGCGTCGTCTCACCCGATCGTCGAACCCGGCGACCATGGCGTGGTACTCCGGCAGCGGCCTCTGTGTCCCCGTGTACTGCCCTGAGCGGCAGCGGCGCAGCGATTAGTGCCGGCGACGACGGCGGTGGTGGTGATGATGGTGGTAATACTGGTGGTGACGATGGTGGTGATGGTGACGATGCTGGTGGTGACGATGGTGATGGTAATGATCCACCTCCAACATCTCCACCATTACCACCAGCACCACCAGCACCATCTCCTTCACCACCACCACAACCACCATCACAAGCACCATTACCACCCAATCACCACAACCACCACCTCTTCCTCCTCCACCATCACCACCACCACCACCACTCCACAACCACTTCCACCACCTCCACTACCTCTACTATCGGGAACCACCACCACCACTTCCACCACCACAACCACTCACCACCACCACCTCTTCCTCCTCCACCACCACCACCTCCATTTTCACCACCACTACCACCACCCCCACCTCCACCTCCACCCCACAACAACCCCCACCACCACCACCACACTCACCACCACCACAACCACTCACCACCTCCACCACCACCTCCACCACCTCCACCACCACCTCCACCACCACCACCACCACCACCCCCACCACTCCACCACCCCACCACCACAACCACCCCCACCACCTCCACCACCTACACCACCCCACCACCACCACCACTCCACTACAACCACCACCACAACACCTGGAATCTCCAGCTGCTGCAGCTGCATATCTCCGTCCCGCGTCTGCGCGTCGCGAACTCGGCAGAGCCCGAGTAGTCCTTGAGGGAGCCCGGCTCCTGCCCTGGGCCGGTTCACGTCCCGCACCAGCTGAGCGCGGCGCGCTCAAACTCCCGCGCGCTCAGAGACACCAGGCGGTCGCCCGAGACGCCAAAACCCCTCGTCAGCTGTTCGTCCAACAGCAGAGATGGGGGGGGAGAGGGGGGGGGGAGAGATGGTGAGAGAGAGAGGGGGGGGGAGATGGTGGAGAGAGAGGGGGAGATGGGGGGAGATGGGGGGGAGAGATGGTGGAGAGAGAGGGGGAGGAGATGGGGGGGGAGAGATGGAGAGAGAGGGGGAGGAGATGGGGGAGGAGATGTGGGGGAGATGGGGGAGAGAGGGGGGGAAGGGGTGGGGAGGGGGAGAGGGGGGAGGGGAGAGAGAGTGGGGGGGGAGAGGGATGATGGAGGAGGGGGGAGAGATGGTGAAGAGAGGGGAGAGATGTGGGGGGGAATGGTGGAGAGAGAGGGGGGAGATGGGGGGGGAGATGGGAGAGGAGAGGGGGGAGATGGGGGGAGATGGTGAGAGAGAGGGAGGAGATGGGGGGGGAGAGATGTGGGGGGGGGAGATGGGGGAGAGAGAGGGGGAGATGGGGGAGAGATAGTGGGAGAGAGGGGGAGATGGGGGAAGATGGGGGGGAGATGGGGAGAGAGAGGGGGGGAGATGGGGGGGGGAGAGATGTGGGGGGGGGGGAGATGGGAGAGAGAGGGGAGATGGGGGGGGAGAGAGGTGGAGAGAGAGGGGGGAGATGGGGAGAGATGTGGCGGGGGAGATGGGGGAGAGAGGGGGGAGATGGGGGGGAGAGATGTGGGGAGAGATGGGGGGAGAGGTGGAGAGATGTGGGGGGGAGATGGAGGAGAGAGATGGATAGAGAAGATAAGATGGAGGGGGAGAGATGTGGGAGGGGGGGGGGATGGGGGAGAGAGGATGCCACTGGTTCTTCACGTTCTGTAGATGCCACTGGTTCTTCACGTTCTGTAGATGCCACTGGTTCTTCACGTTCTGTAGATGCCGCTGGTTCTTCACGTTCTGTAGATGCCACTGGTTCTTCACGTTCTGTAGATGCCACTGGTTCTTCACGTTCTGTAGATGTAGATGCCACTGGTTCTTCATGTTAGATACCACTGGTTCTTCACGTTGTGTAGATGCCACTGGTTCTTCACGTTCTGTAGATGTCACTGGTTCTTCACGTTCTGCAGATGCCACTGGTTCTTCACGTTCTGCCGATGTAGATGCCACTGGTTCTTCATGTTAGATGCCACTGGTTCTTCATGTTCTGTAGATGCCACTGGTTCTTCACGTTCTGTAGATGTAGATGCCACTGGTTCTTCACGTTCTGCAGATGTAGATGCCACTGGTTCTTCACGTTCTGTAGATGCCACTGGTTCTTCACGTTCTGTAGATGCAGCTGGTTCTTCACGTTCTGCAGATGTAGATGCCACTGGTTCTTCATGTTAGATGCCACTGGTTCTTCACGTTCTGCAGATGCCACTGGTTCTTCACGTTCTGTAGATGTCACTGGTTCTTCACGTTCTGCAGATGCCACTGGTTCTTCACGTTCTGCCGATGTAGATGCCACTGGTTCTTCATGTTAGATGCCACTGGTTCTTCATGTTCTGTAGATGCCACTGGTTCTTCATGTTCTGTAGATGCCACTGGTTCTTCACGTTCTGTAGATGTAGATGCCACTGGTTCTTCACGTTCTACAGATGTAGATGCCACTGTTCTTCACGTTCTGTAGATGCCGCTGGTTCTTCACGTTCTGTAGATGCCACTGGTTCTTCACGTTCTGCAGATGTAGATGCCACTGGTTCTGTAGATACCACTGGTTCTTCACGTTCTGCAGATGTAGATGCCACTGGTTCTTCACGTTCTGCCGATGTAGATGCCACTGGTTCTTCACGTTCTGCTGATGTAGATGCCACTGGTTCTTCACGTTCTGCTGATGTAGATGCCACTGGTTCTTCACGTTCTGCGATGTAGATGCCACTGGTCTTCACGTTCTGCTGATGTAGATGCCACTGGTTCTTCACGTTCTGCAGATGTAGATGCCACTGGTTCTGTAGATACCACTGGTTCTTCACGTTCTGCAGATGTAGATGCACTGGTTCTTCACGTTCTGCCGATGTAGATGCCACTGGTTCTTCACGTTCTGCTGATGTAGATGCCACTGGTTCTTCACGTTCTGCCGATGTAGATGCCACTGGTTCTTCACGTTCTGCTGATGTAGATGCCACTGGTTCTTCACGTTCTGCTGATGTAGATACCATTCGTTCTGCTGATGTAGATGCCACTGGTTCTTCACGTTCTGTTGATGTAGATGCCACTGATTCTTCACGTTCTGTAGATGCCACTGGTTCTTCACGTTCTGCAGATGTAGATGCCACTGGTTCTTCACGTTATGCAGATGTAGATGCCACTGATTCTTCACGTTCTGTAGATGCCACTGGTTCTTCACGTTATGCAGATGTAGATGCCACTGATTCTTCACGTTCTGTAGATGCCACTGGTTCTTCACGTTCTGCAGATACCACTGGTTCTTCACGTTCTGTAGATGCCACTGGTTCTTCACGTTCTGCAGATGCCACTGGTTCTTCACGTTCTGCCGATGCCACTGGTTCTGCTACTGCTGCCACTGCTGCTGCTTGCTGCTTGCCCAGCGGTGTTGTTAAGAGGCGATGCGTGTGTCCGTGTGTCCGTGTGTCCGTGTGTCCGTGTGCGAGGCTGGGGCTCATTGAGTGGCTGGAGGACACCCGGACGCTGGGTGACATGATCCGCAGCACCATGACAGAGGCGGAGCGCAAGAACTACACCAGGTACAGGCCCCGGCCTCTACCGCTGTCGCAAGACCCACTGCTACTGCAGCTACCACACCTTCGCTANCACACCACTACCTCGCTACCACTATCACTGTTACTACCACACTACCACTACCTTCGCTATCACTACCACACCTCGCTATCACTATCACCACACACCACACTACCACTACCTTCACTATCACTACCGCTACCGCGTTACTACCACACTATCATTACCTCACTATCACTACCTCACTACATTACCACTATCTCACTACCACTCTCACTATCACTACCACACTATCATTACCACTATCACACCTCGCTACCACACACACTACCACTATCACACAAACCANCACTACCACNACTACACACCTTCATTCACACCTCCGCTATCGCTTCACCCCATCCACCCTCTAACACATCCACCCTTACCTCACTCACTACCCACTCATACACCCACCCATTCACCCACCCATTCATTCATTCACCTACTCACCCATCTACCCACAATTCACCCACTCATTAATTCACCCACCCACTCACCCTTTAATTCATCCACCCTTCCATTAATTCACCACCCACCCATTCACCACCCATTCACCCACCCACCCATTCATTCACCATTCACCCATCCACCCACATTCACCCACTCATTAATTCACCCACCACTCACCCATATTCATCCACCAACATTCACCCTCCCCTCCATTAATTCACCCACTCACCATCCACACAATCACACACGACCCANTCACCATCCACCCACCANTCACCCCCACCCATTACCCANTCACCAGCACCCACCACACCACCCACCCACCACCACCACCCACCCACCCACCACCACCCACCACCACCCACNACCACCCACCAACCACCACCCACTACCACCCATCACCACCACCACCACTACCCACCCACCAACACCACCACTACCCACCACCCACCACCCACTACCGACCCACCACCACCCACTACCCACCACCCACCCACCACTACCACCCACCCACTACCCACCCACCACCACCCACTCACCATGAGTGAGCGCGTGGGTCACGTGGGTCAGGCGGGTCACGTGGGGTAAGGCGTGTTGCGTGTGTCTGCTTGTGCAGGGCGCGGTGTGACTACGAGGCGTACGTGGGCCGCTACAACGGCTACCAGAACATCTTCACGTGAGTAGCCGCCGCACGCGTCCACACGGAGCGCTTGGCCAGTTATACAGCGCTTTTGCGTCGTCGTTGTGACGATGGTGACGATGACGGTGATGATGGTGACGACGATGGTGATGACGATAATGGTGATGGTGACGATTACGGTGACGGTGGTGATGATGATGACGGTGATGGTGACGATGATGGTGATGATGTTGTGGTGATGATGGTGGTGATGGTGGTGATGATGGTGATGACGATGGTGGTGACGATGGTGGTGATGGTGACGATGATGGTGATGGTGACGATGATGGTGAGATTACGGTGATGGTGATGATGATGACGGTGATGGTGACGATGATGGTGACGATGATGGTGCGATGGTGATGACGGTGATGGTGATGATGGTGACGATGANGGTGATGATGACGATGATGGTGAGAAAAATTGATGGTGGTGATGATGATGACGATGATGGTGGTGA
Organism: Lethenteron camtschaticum; assembly: GCA_018977245.1. Lineage (NCBI taxonomy): Eukaryota > Metazoa > Chordata > Hyperoartia > Petromyzontiformes > Petromyzontidae > Lethenteron > Lethenteron camtschaticum. Next base: position 6,250 of record WFAB01003700.1, read on the forward strand.
TGATGGTGACGATGATGGTGACGATGATGGTGATGATGGTGACGATGATAGTGATGATGGTGGTGATGATGGTGACGATGATGGTGGTGATGATGGTGACGATGATGGTGGTGATGGTGGTGATGGTGGTGACGATGATGGTGGTGATGGTGGTGACGATGATGATGCGGNGATGGTAGTGACGATGGTGACGATGATGGTGATGATGGTGGTGATGATGGTGATGATGATGTGATGATGGTGGATGATGGGTGATGATGATGGTGACGATGATGGTGACGATGATGGTGGTGCGATGATGATGACGATGATGATGATGGTGACNATGATGGTGACGGTGATGGTGATGGTGACGATGGTGACGGTGATGGTGACCACGGTAACGACGGCTCTCGACGGGGGTGAAATCCATGCGGAGCGGTCGCCGTGGCAACGCGCCACTGCCGCCCCCCCCCCCANTCCTCGTCGCGGTCCATGCGGGTGGTGCACCTAGCCTGGTACGGACCCACTGGCGTCATCGTTCTTGTCGTTGCAGGAAGCCGAGCCGNTCCGAGACGGTCACGGAGTTTCGCAGGATGAGAACCTCCTCAGNCGCCTGCTCAGGTGTGACGGGGGGGGGAGGGGGGTTCACGATGGCCGTGTCAGAGACACTGGAGCCTGGGTTCAAGCCCTGGGTCTGGGTGTCTCTCTCTCAGGGGTTCACGATGGCCGTGTCAGAGACACTGGAGCCTGGGTTCAAGCCCTGGGTCTGGGTGTCTCTCTCTCTCAGGGGTTCACGATGGCCGTGTCAGAGACACTGGAGCCTGGGTTCAGACCCTGGGTCTGGGTGTCTCTCTCTCTCTCAGGGGTTCACGATGGCCGTGTCGAGACACTGGGNGCCTGGGTTCAAGCCCTGGGTCTGGGTGTCTCTCTCTCTCTCAGGGGTTCACGATGGCCGTGTCAGAGACACTGGGCCTGGGTTCAAGCCCTGGGTCTGGGTGNCTCTCTCTCTCANGGGGTTCACGATGGCCGTGTCAGAGACACCGAGACCCTGGGTCTGGTGNCTCTCTCTCTCTCTCAGGGGTTCACGATGGCCGTGTCAGAGACACTTGGAGCCTGGGTTCAAGCCCTGGGTCTGGGTGNCTCTCTCTCTCAGGGGTTCACGATGGCCGTGCAGAGACAGAGTCTGGGTTCAAGCCCTGGGTCTGGGTGTCTCTCTCTCTCTCAGGGGTTCACGATGGCCGTGTCAGAGACACAGAGTCTGGGTTCAAGCCCTGGGTCTGGGTGTCTCTCTCTCTCTCTCAGGGGTTCACGATGGCCGGTCAGAGACACTGAGAGTCTGGGTTCAAGCCCTGGGTCTGGGTGTCTCTCTCTCNCAGGGGTTCACGATGGCCGTGTCAGAGACACTGAGAGGCTGGGTTCAAGCCCTGGGTCTGGGTGTCTCTCTCTCNCTCCAGGGGTTCACGATGGCCGTGTCAGAGACACTGAGANGCTGGGTTCAAGCCCTGGGTGTGTCTCTCTCTGGGGGTTCACGATGGCCGTGTCAGAGACACNGAGGGCGGGCAGTCTGGGTTCAAGCTGGTCTGGGTGTCTCTCTCTGGGGTTCACGATGGCTGTCAGAGACACTGAGGGCTGGGTTCAAGCCCTGGTCTGGTGTCTCTCTCTCTCTCANGGGGTTCACGATGGCCGTGTCAGAGACACTGAGAACCTGGGTTCAAGCCCTGGGTCTGGGTGTCTCTCTCAGGGGGATCACACTGAGACTCTGCCCTGTCACCCCCCCCCCCCCCCCCCCAGGCGTGCCTACCTGCGTCTGGCGCTGCGGCCGCAGCCGGGGTGGCGGCGGCGCCGCTGGTGTCGCTGCGTGCTGCCATGGCGCGCTCCCTGGGCGCCATGGCGACAGCGCACTGGCTTCTGGGAGTGGGCGCGCCACCTCTCAACGTCATGGTGGAGCGGCGCTCGGGGCGCGGTGGCTCGACTTTGGGCACGCATTCGGCACCGCCACGCAGGTAGCCTGGGTGGGGCACGGTGGGGCAGGGTGGGGCACGGTGGAGTGGTGGGCAGGTGGGGCACGGTGGGAGGGTGGGGCACGGTGGGCAGGGTGGGGCAGGGTGGGAGCGGTGGGGCAGGGGGAGTGGTGGGCAGGTGGGGCACGGTGGGAGNGGTGGGGCACGGTGGAGTGGTGGGCACGGTGGGGCAGGGTGGGGACGGTGGGGCAGGTGGGAGCGGTGGGACGGTCACGGTGGGAGGGTGGGCAGGGTGGGACAGAGTGGGGCAGGGTGGGAGTGGTGGGCAGGGTGGGACAGAGGCAGGGTGGGACAGAGTGGGGCAGGTGGGTGTCGGCACCGAGGTGGGTGTGGTGCGGGGGTGGGTACCATGGGTGTAGTGGGGCAACAGCAGTCTAACAACAACAACAACGGAGCGACAACAACGGCACAACAACAACAACAACAACGGAGCAGCAGCAACAAATGAACGTGTCGCTGTCACCTTCCCGCCCGTCCCCCAGTTCCTGCCGACCCCGAGTTGGTGCCGTTCCGCCTGACGCGGCAGCTGCTGGGGCGCTGGCGCCGCTGGGCACCGCCGGTGGCCTGCACAGCGCCATGGCCTGCAGCCTGAGGCCTTCCGGTCACGCTCGCACCTCCTGCTCACCGCCATGGACGTGTTCATCAAGGAGCCCTCGCTCGACTGGAAGGTAGTGGGGGGGGGACACGCGCGGAGAGACGCGGAGAGATACGGGAGATGCGGGAGAGACAGGGAGACACGCGGAGAGACACGGAGAGACAGAGACACGCGGAGAGACACGGGGNGAGACACGGGGAGAGACACGGGGGGAGAGACACGGGGAGAGAGACGGGGAGACACGGGGAGACACGGAGAGAGAGAGACACACGGAGAGACACTGAGAGAGACACACGGAGAGAGACACNGAGAGAGACACACGGAGAGAGACACGGGAGAGACACNTGGAGAGACGCGCGGAGAGACNGGGAGAGACACGGAGAGACACGAGAGACACGGAGAGACATGCGGAGAGACACGGGGAGGGAGAGGCACGGGGAGACACGGAGAGGCACGGGGAGAGACGGATAGACACGGGGAGAGACACGGGAGAGACACGGAGAGACACACGGAGAGACACGGAGAGACACACGGAGACACGGAGAGACACAGAGAGACACACGGAGAGACAAGAGAGACACAGAGAGACANACAGAGACAGGGAGACACGGGGAGAGACACACGGGGAGACAGAGAGNCACACGGGGAGACACGGGGAGAGACACGGAGATACACACGGGGAGAGACACGCAGGAGAGCCCCCGGTGTTCCTCCCCTCCCGCTGTCCGTGTCTCGAGGCATTGGAAGCGCGGGCGGTGAGGAAGTTGGATGTTCCGGCTGCTCCTGGCGATGGCGGTGAGGGCGGTGAGGGCGGTGACGGCGGTGACGGTGGCGGTGGTGGCGGTGGTGGCGGTGGTGGCGGTGGTGGTGGGTGGTTTCCGAGGGAGAGGGTCGCGTTGGCTCGGAGGAAACTGAAGGGAGACAACCCGGCTAACATCACGTGGTGAGCACCACCACAAGCACAACCACCACCACACCACCATCACCCACACAACCATCACACAACCGCAACTACTACAGCCACTGCAACCACGATCACCGTCACAACCACCACCACAATCATCCACCAGCACAATAACCACTACAACCACCACTACCAGCACAACTACCACCACTACCACAATCACCACCACAATAACCCTTTTTGTCTTCATCATCATCACCACCGTCATCACCATCGCCATCACCAACACTGCCACCACCACCATCGTCACCATCACCGCCACCACCACCACCATCACCGAAATCACCACCATTGTCACCATCACCACCATCGTCACCATCATCACCGACATCACCACCATCATCATCACCACCGTCGCCACCACAATCATCACCACCATCACCACCATCGTCACCATCACCACCATCGTCACCATCATCACCGACATCACCACCACCACCATCATCATCACCACCGTCACCACCACCATCACCACCATTCCCATCATCGCCATCATCACCACCACCACCATCACCACCACCACCATCACCACCACCACCACAATCATCACCACCACCACCATCACCACCACACCCCCCCGCTCAGCGTGGAGCTCTCCCTGGGCCACAGCCACAAGGGCGCCGCCTACCGTGGCATGCTGCGCATTGCCGCGGGCGACCCGCTGCGCGTTGCCGCGGGCGACCCGCTTGGCGTTGCCGCGGGCGACCCGCTGCGCGTTGCCGCGGGCGACCCGCTTGGCGTTGCCGCGGGCGACCGGCGCCGACTCAACGGCCGTGCCTCCTTCCAGCCGGTGGGGCCGGCGGTGTCGCCGGCCCGCCTGTCCGTGGAGGAGCAGGTGGCCTGCCTCCTGGACCAGGCCACGGACCCCAACCTGCTGGGCGCTCCTACGCCGGGTGGGAGGCCTGGGTCTAGAGTCGGCGCGGTGGCGGCTCACGTCCACGTTGCCGTCGCTGTCGTCGTCACCGTCACCGTCACCGCCATCACCGCCACCAGCACCACCACCATCATCACCGCCGTCACCGATGCCAACACCACCATCATCACCGCCAGCATCATCACCGCCACCAGCATCACCGTCACCGCCACCAGCATCACCACCACTACAATCACCGCCGCCACCACCATCACGGCCGCCACCATCACCGCCACCACCGTCACCGCCACCACCATCATCACCGCCGCCACCACCACCATCACCGCCACCACCACCATCATCACCGCCACCAGCATCACCACCACCAGCATCACCACCACTACAGTCACCGCCACCACCACCACCATCATCACCGCCACCAGCATCACCACCACTACAGTCACCGCCACCACCACCACCATCATCACCGCCACCAGCATCACCACCACCAGCATCACCACCACTACAGTCACCGCACCACCACCACCATCATCACCGCCACCAGCATCACCGCCACCAGCATCACCGCCACCATCATCACCGCCGCCACCACCACCATCATCACCGCCACCAGCATCACCACCACCAGCATCACCACCACTACAGTCACCGCCACCACCACCACCATCATCACCGCCACCAGCATCACCGCCACCAGCATCACCGCCACCACCGTCACCGCCACCACCGTCACCGCCACCACCGTCACTGGCACCATCACCGCCACCGCCACCACCGCCACCACCATGTCGGTGTCTCTCTGCGTGTGTTCACATTGGCCGTGTCGGCTTCACAAGTTGTGTTTTTCAAAATAAAGATGTCCCCCTCCCCCCCTTCCACACTCTTGCCTCCGGCTGTTCGTCGACAGCAGCAGCAGGTTGGTGGGTGAGTTGGTGGTGGGTGGTGGTGGGTGAGTGAGTGGGTGAGTGGGTGAGTGAGTGGGTGAGTGGGTGGTGTGGGTGAGTGGGTGGGTGAGTGGGTGAGTGAGTGGTGAGTGGGTGGGTGGATGGGTGAGTGGGTGAGTGAGTGGGTGGATGGGTGAGTGAGTGGGTGGATGGATGGATGGGTGGGTGGATGGTGGAGTGGGTGGGTGAGTGGGTGGATGGGTGGGTGGATGGGTAGGTGGATGGGTGAGTGGGTGGGTGGATGGGTGAGTGGGTGGATGGGTGAGTGGGTGGATGGGTGAGTGGATTGGTGAGGGGTGGATGGGTGGGTGAGGGGTGGATGGGTGGGTGAGGGGTGGATGGGTGGGTGGGTGAGTGAGTGGATGGATAGGTGGGAGAGTGAGTGGGTGGATGGGTGGGAGAGTGAGTGGGTGGATGGTGGGTGAGTGGATGGGTGAGTGGGTGGATAGGTGAGTGAGTGGATGGGTGAGTGGGTGAGTGAGTGGATGGGTGAGTGGATGGGTGGGTGGGTGGGTGGATGGGTGAGTGAGTGGGTGGATGAGTGGGTGGGTGAGTGAGTAGGTGGTGGTGGTGGGTGGGTGGATGGGTGAGTGGGTGGTGGGTGGGTGAGTGGGTGAGTGGATGGTGGTGGGTGAGTGGGTGGATGGGTGAGTGAGTGGATGGATGGGTGGGAGAGTGAGTGGGTGGATGGGTGGGTGGGTGAGTGAGTGGGTGGGTGGTGGGGAGTGGGTGGGTGGGTGGGTGAGTGGGTGAGTGGATGGGTGGGTAGGTGAGTGGGTGGTGGTGAGTGGGTGGTAGGTGAGTGGGTGGTGGGTGAGTGGGTGGTGGGTGAGTGAGTGGGTGGGTGAGTGAGTGGGTGGGTGAGTGGATGGGTGGGTGGGTGGATGGGTGAGTGGGTGGATGAGTGGGTGGGTGAGTGAGTAGGTGGTGGGTGGGTGGTGAGTGGGTGGGTGGGTGAGTGGATGGTGTGGGTGGGTGAGTGAGTGGGTGGTGGGTGGGTGAGTGGGTGGTGGTGGGTGGGTGAGTGGATGGTGGTGGGTGGGTGAGTGAGTGGGTGGGTGGGTGAGTGGGTGGTGGTGGGTGGGTGAGTGGATGGTGGTGGGTGGATGGGTGGATGGGTGAGTGAGTGGGTGGATGGGTGAGTGGGTGGATGGGTGGGTGGTGGATGGGTGAGTGGGTGAGTGAGTGAGTGGGTGGATGGGTGGGTGGGTGGATGGGTGGATGGGTGGCTGAGTGGGTGGATGGGTGAGTGGGTGGATGGGTGAGTGAGTGGGTGGTGGGTGGGTGGATGGGTGAGTGGGTGAGTGAGTGGGTGGATGGGTGAGTGGGTGGATGGATGGATGGGTGGATGGGTGAGTGGGTGGCTGAGTGAGTGGTGGGATGGGTGAGTGGGTGAGTGGGTGGATGGGTGAGTGGGTGGGTGGATGGGTGAGGGGGTGGTGGGTGAGGGGGTGGATGGTGGTGGGTGGTGGGTGGGTGAGTGGGTGGATGGGTGGGTGAGTGGGTGGATGGGGGGTGAGTGGGTGGATGGGTGGGTGAGTGGGTGAGTGGGTGGATGGGTGAGGGGTGGGTGGGTGAGGGGTGATGGGTGGGTGANGGGGTGGATGGGTGGGTGGATGGGTGGATGGGTGGGTGGATGGGTGAGTGGGTGGGTGAGTGGGTGAGTGAGTGGGTGGATGGTGGGTGGATGGGTGGGTGAGTGGGTGGATGGGTGGGTGAGTGGATGAGTGAGTGGATGGATGGGTGAGTGGGTGGATGGGTGGGTGGGTGAGTGGGTGGATGGGTGGGTGAGTGGGTGGATGGGTGAGTGGGTGGATGGGTGGCAACTTGCTGTACTTT
>WFAB01003701.1:0-7500 GCA_018977245.1 Lethenteron camtschaticum
GATGACAAATCAGATATGGGGTTAGAGACAGACAGACAAGACACCGTTGGATGGGGTTTCCCTGGTTCATTCGGAGCGAGTTCACAGGACTCAACTCAGAGTGTCTTCGCAATGATCGCGAGGATGACTTCGCGTCCACATCGCTCAAAACGAGAATCCCGCAGCGTCCAGCCAGCAAAAATCCTTTATATTAAGTTCGCTTGCTTGCGTGCTTGCGTGCTTGCGTGCTTGCTTGCTTGCTTACGACCGTGCAAACTTTCGGTCGTTTTTAAACCCACTTCCCGTGATCCAATCGAGCTGACATTTTGCTACACAGCTCGTTGTGCGAGACAATTAATGTTCGTGAAATTTTTTTTCAAAATTTTACACTGTTTAGGGAAAACAATTAAATATTTAATTACCAATTGCTTAATACTGGCAGACAATCATCTGCCCATAGGTGGCAGCCATCTCAAGCCAGAGGACGAGAGGACTCTAGCCGCCACGCATATAAAGGATTTAGAGTGAAAAACGTTGTTTTTACGGGTTATACTTATTATTTTTCTACCTACGTGACTTTACCGAAATAACCCTAAGAGCACGCGTTGTCCAAGTCGTTTGATTACCTTTAATGTACTTCGCACTCGTGTAACGGCGTAAGAAGCGCAGGAGACGTTGACAGAGGCAACACATTCATTACAATTAAAACCAATACAGCAGAGTAACGACTCTAACACTCCATGATGTATCAGCCCTTCACCCGGTTCTATCCGAGGCAGTGTCCCTCGGCTAACGTTTCTCCGTTAGCTCCTACTACACCCCTCCTCAAACCCAGACCATCCTATAGAGGAGGCTAACTCACCTGGCCCAGCTTCGGCTCAGGTCCGACCCTCAGCCACACGAGCCTGGCCCTCTCACAAGGACACAGACCTCGCTGCTGCTCTGAGGTCGCCCCTGGCTTGCCCTGTTCGGCTCTTATAAGAGCAGCGAGTCAGGTAGTAGTCCCAGCTAGCTAGCGAGCTGGTACTCTTAGTTTTTTCGGTAAAGTCACGTAGGTAAAAAATTAAATTAAGAAAAATAAAATAATAATAAATATTTTTTCTTAATTTAAATGTTTCACCTACGTGACTTTACCGAAAGAAACTAAGAGTATGAATCCTTGCAGTCACAAAAGCTTCAATTCTAGAGTGTATAGGTGTGTAGGTGAGTGAGTGGGTGAGTGAGTGGGTGAGTGAGTAGGTGAGTGAGTGGGTGAGTGATAGGTGAGTAGGTGAGTGGGTGAGTGAGTGAGTGGGTGGCTGAGTGGGTGGGTGGTGAGTGGTGAGTGAGTTGTGAGTAACCTGTATGGTGAGTGAGTGGACAGTGAGTGAGTGGTGAGTGACTGAGTGAGTGGTGAGTGACTGAGTGAGTGGTGAGTAACCTGTATGGTGAGTGAGTAGTGAGTGACTGAGTGAGTGACTGAGTGAGTGAGTGGTGACTGACTGAGTGAGCGGCTGAGTGAGCGACTGAGTGAGTGAGTGACTGACTGAGTGACTGAGTGACTGAGTGAGTGAGTGAGTGGTGAGCTCGCTGGTCCTCACTCTTCACTGGCTCTTCTGCTCCAACGACTCCCCGGAGCTCTCTCGCTCTCACCGCCTTATATACCCAACTGCCCCCCCCCCCANCCCCCGAGGGGCGGGGCTGTATGCGGACTTGATGTAGACACCCCACGCACGGACTTGATGTAGACACCCCAACGTAGCGGCTTGCTACACCCCTCTACGTAATACAGTAATCCCTCGCCACTCGCGGTTCAAGTTTCGCGGCCTCAGTGCATCGCGGATTTTTCGAACTGATTTAAAGGCCTCATTATACCTGTGCAGTAACACCATCATCATCACATTCATCGAACTGCACAGGTCTGTCATCGTCGTCATTGTCATCGTCATTGTCATCGTCATCGTCATTGTCATCGTCATCATCGTCANTGTCATCGTCATTGTCATCGTCATCGTCATTGTCATCATTACTGGAGTCAAGTCTCAAGATACTACTGTCATTGGTGAGTGTAGAACACCATAATACGCATCGTATGAGAGAGAGAGAGTGAATGTATAATATTAAGGTTTTATAATTAAATAGATTTAAGTAAAATATATAAAGTATAAATATACATATTTTAAACATTCACACACACAATACGGAAATTCCTAGGGGGCCAATCCTACTTCGCGGATTTTCACCTCTCGCGAGGGTGTTCCGGTCCCCATTAACCGCGATAAACGAGGGATCATACCGCGTCTTTGCTTATTGTCTGTTGATTTGCAGCCCTTAGGAATCTCCCAGTGTCAATTCGTATTCCGCTATGATCGTGGGCATCTTTCCCTTTGTGCAGTTGGGAGCGGTGGTGCAGCGGTTAGCGCTACGCTGCGCTACGAACCCGGCGACCCGAGTTCGATTCCCGCTCACGGCCACAGACTCTGCCAGTGAGGATTATCTGAACCGGTCCTGGGCCTCCCACTAGGTCGACTCAGACTCTGATGAGTACCTGGTGCGGTGTGTAAAACATCGCACTGGGGAGACAAAGGCGGTCGGGCGTGGTGCTGGCCACCCACCCCTCGTGTGCCACAGCGCCGGTAGCCTTCACAGGTGCTGCTACTCGCAAACAGCACTTGACCACACATACACAGTACACACAGTACACACACAGTACACACACACGTACACACAAACACACACACACGACACACACACACAGCACACACACACTACACAGTACACACTACACACACACAGTACACACACACAGTACACACACAGTACACACACACACGGTACACACACTACACACACAGTACACAGACACGNACACACACACAAGAACACACACAGCACACACAGTCACACACAGTACACACAAGTACACACAGTACACACACAAGTACACACACAGTACACACACACAGCACACACACAGCACACACACACTACACACACACAGNACACACACAGTACACACACACAGNAACACACACACACATACTACCCACACAGTACCAGCAGCCGACCGCATAGCCCCATCGTGGAGTGCATCCAAAGGCACAAACTTCACCGGCAAAGAACGAGGGCAGCCCTCGGCGTGCGTAGAAGCAAGTTTTGCTGGCTGGACGCTGCGGATTCTCGTTTCGATCATTGGAATCAAAGCCCTCAGGATCATTGGGAAAACTCCGAGTTGAGTCATGTGGACTCGCTCCGAATGAACCAGGGACCCATCCAACGGTGTCCATTCGCGATGTCACGATGCACATGGATCAGACAGACATTCATTCATTCGTGAATGGAGTCAGACGTTCATTCATGAATCGAGAAACACTTCATTCATTCATGAATATCATACATGCATTCATTCATGAATCGAGAAACACATTCATTCATTCATGAATCGATTCACACATTAATTCATTCATGAATGATTCACACATTAATTCATTGATTCANACATTCATGAATCGAGTCCCACATTCTTTCATTCATAAATCAATCACACATTCATTCATGATTTGAAAAAAATATTCATGAATAGTCACACATTCATTCATTCATAAATCGAGAAACGCATTTTTCATTCATAAATCATTAACACGTTAGATTTCGATTTAAAGCTTTCGTGACTGCAGGGATTCATCGTCTTGGTTCTTTCGGTAAAGTCACGTAGAATAAAAATAAAAAATAATAATATAACAAATAAAATAATTCTCACTTTTATTTTTTTATTTTTATCATTTTATTATTTCCATTCTACGTGACTTTACCGAAAGAACCAAGAAGATGAATTCACACGTTCATTCTGATTTGAAAAATAATGATTCATGAATAGTCACACATTCATTCATTCAGGAATCGACAAACACATTAATTCATTCATGAATCGAGTCACAAATTCATTCATGATTTGAAGAATAATGATTCATGAATAGTCACACATTCATTCATTCAGGAATCGACAAACCATTCATTCATTCATGAATCGAGTCACAAATTATTTAATCTTTTGCTCTTCTAGCCACATTCCTGGTCCCAGGTCCGTGTTCCCTGGTTCCTGGAACCAGGTCCCTGAGACCAGACCCTGGAATCAGCTTCCTAGTCCAAGGTCGTGGGGAGCGGTGGCGCAGTGGTTAGCGCTACGCGGCGCTACGATACCCGGCGACCCAAGTTCGATTCCCGCTCACGACCAACACCGCTGACGATTATCGAACCGGTACCTGGGCCTCCTCCCCTAGGTCGACTCAGCCTCAAATAGTACCTGGCCCCTCGTGTGCCGTGCCGGCCTTCATAGGGTGCTGCTACTCGCTAACAGCACTTGCCCAACAGTCTATTGAGGCTATACGGGGGGGGGTGTCTTTGTCTTTGTGGGACAGCCGTGGGCGGAGCAGGTCTCTGTGCTACCTCGGTGGCTCTGCACACAGACGCGTGTCGCGCCGAAGGGACAATGATGGGTGGGCAAAATAATGATTTAATCCGACGCGTCGCTGTTTTTATTTATGGATTATTTATTGAACTAGGTCATGCGTGGCCGTGTGCGTGTCTGTGTGTGCGTGTGTCAGTGTGTGGNGTGTCTGTGTGTGTGTGGGTGTATGTGTGAGTGTGTGGGTGTCTGTGTGAGTGTGTGGGTGTGTGTGAGTGTGTGGGTGTCTGTGTGTGTGTGTGGGTGTCTGTGTGTGTGAGTGTGTGGGTGTCTGTGTGTGCGTGTGTCTGTGTGAGTGTGTGAGTGTCTGTGGGTGTGTGTGGTGTGTGTGAGTGTGTGGGTGCTGTGTGAGTGTGTGGGTGTCTGTGTGAGTGAGTGTGTGGGTGTCTGTGTGAGTGTGTGGGTGTCTGTGGTGTGAGTGTGTGGGTGTCTGTGTGAATGTGTGGGTGTCTGTGTGAGTGTGTGGTTGTCTGTGTGAGTGTGTGGGTGTCTGTGTGGTGTCTGTGTGTGCGTGTGTGTGGGTGTCTGTGGGTGTGTGGGTGTTCTTGTGAGTGTGTGGTGTCTGTGTAGTGTGTGGGTGTCTGTGTGAGTGTGTGGGTGTCTGGTGAGTGTGTGGGTATCTGTGTGTGTGAGTGTGTGGGTGTCTGTGTGTCTGTGTGTGGGTATCTGTGTGAGTGTGGGGTGTCTGTGTGTGAGTGTGTGGGTGTCTGTGTGAGTGTGTGGGTGTGTGTGGATGTGTGGGTGTCTGTGTGTGTGTGTGTCTGTGTGGTGTGGGTGTCTTGTGAGTGTGTGGTTGTCTGTGTGGTGAGTGTGTGGGTATCTGTGTGTGTGAGTGTGTGGGTGTCTGTGTGAGTGTGTGGGTGTCTGAGTGTCTTGTGAGTGTGTGGGTGTCNGTGTGTGTGAGTGTGTGGTATCTATGTGAGTGTGTGGGTGTCTGTGGGTGTCTGTGTGTGTGAGTGTGTGGGTGTCTGTGTGAGTGTGTGGGTGTCTGGTGAGTGTGTGGGTGTCTGTGTGTGTGAGTGTGTGGTATCTGTGTGAGTGTGTGGGTGTCTGTGTGAGTGTTGTGTGATGTGTGGGTGTCTGTGGGTGTGAGTGTGTNGGTGTCTGTGTGAGGGTGTGGGTGTCTGTGTGTGTGAGTGTGTGGGTATCTGTGGGTGTGAGTGTGTGTGTGTGAGTGTGTGGGTGTGAGTGTGTGGGTGTTCNGTGTGTGTGAGTGTGTGGGTGNGTGTGTGTGAGTGTGTGGGTGTCTGTGTGAGTGTGTGTGTTTGTGTGGTTTGCGTGTCTGTGTGAGTGTGTNGGTGTCTGTGGTGGGTGTCTGTGTGTGTGAGTGTGTGGGTGTGAGTGTGTGAGTGTCTGTGTGAGTGTGTGGGTGTCTGTGTGAGTGTGTGGGTGTCTGTGTGAGTGTGTGGGTGTCTGTGTGAGTGTGTGGGTGTCTGTGTGAGTGTGTGGGTGTCTGTGTGAGTGTGTGGGTGTCTGTTGAGTGTGTGGGTGTCTGTGTGAGTGTGTGGGTGTCTGTGTGTATGAGTGGTTGTCTNTGTGTGAGTGTGTNGGTGTCTGTGTGAGTGTGTGGGTGTCTGTGTNTTGAGTGTGTGGGTGTCTGTGGGNTGTCTGTGTGAGTGTGTGTGTGTGTCTGTGCGTGTGCGTTGTTTATGAGCGTGCGTGTGTGTCTGTGTGAGGAGCGGTGTGGCAGGGGTTAGAGCGCTGCACCACGAAGACGGCGACCCGAGTTCGACACCCACTCACTGTCCCGGGCCTCCCCTAGGTCGACTCAACCTCGAATGAGTACTCGGTCACGATGCGATGTGTAAAACATAGCCGCTGTTCCGACCTTCGACGCTGCCGCTACTCGCTCAAAACACACTCACCCAACAGCACGCGAGATGGAACAGATGGAGATTGGTCCACACTCTTTCCTGACCGCCTCCGACTGGCAGAACATCAGGGCTAAGGCTCCTGCTTGAGGCCCACCCACAGCACGCGAGATGGAACAGATGGAGATTAGTCCACACTCTTTCCTGTACCGCCTCCGACTGGCAGAGACATACAGGGCTAAGGCTCCTGCTTGAGGCCCACCCACAGCACGCGAGATGGAACAGATGGAGATTAGTCCACACTCTTTCCTGTACCGCCTCCGACTGGCAGAGACATGCAGAACATGCTCATTTCCTCTGTTGATATGTAACTCTTTTATCAAGGTTTCATATTTTAGGTTTTTTCGGTAAAGTCACGTAGGTAAAAACATCAAAATTAATAAAATAAAATAAAACAAAAAATCACGACGTTTCGGAGGCAACACAAGTCTCCGTCATCAGGTGGGACCGTCACAGCCGAATTAGCTGTATCAAGTGAGGCAATGATTCAAGATGTATTCCCTTATAAGCAAGTTGATGCAGCTAATTCGGCTGTGACGGTCCCACCTGATGACGGAGACTTGTGTTGCCTCCGAAACGTCGTGATTTTTTTTTCATTAATTTGATGTTTTACCCACGTGACTTTACCGAAAAAACCTAAGAATATGAATGCTTGCAGTCACGAAAGCTTCAAATCTAGAATGAATCTTGCTCTGACACGAGCCANTTTTTTTTATTAATTTTAATTTATCAAGGCACTTTGGTCCTCCCACCCATGTTAAAATACGCTGCCAAGTTTAGCGGTGTTCATTAGGACGCTGTCTTTCCGACAGCAGCTCTGTGTTTCTTCACCTGAGGACGGCTGCTTGCGTTGTGGCCGAAACGCCGTGATGATTTTATAATGTTTTATTTTTATTCTTTATTTCCCTTCTACGTGACTTTACCGAAAGAACCAAGAGTATGAATCCCTGAAATGCGCAACTTTAAATAAATACAGACAACACGTTCTACTTAATTAAATAGACTTTTTAATAAATGTTTTCTCCTACAACATCAGAGTGCAGCGCCACGTTAAATACGCACTACAATGACAATCGTTTAAAGCGATTTGAAGCATGTTTTATTTCAAATTTTGGGGTCTGACTTTTTGTGACGCCGTGTGACGAAGGGGGGGGGGGGTCAAAATCGTCCATAATCGCGTGACGTCATTTATGGACGGCCCCTAAA
>WFAB01003702.1:0-13455 GCA_018977245.1 Lethenteron camtschaticum
CTCACCAACTCACTCACTCACTTACACACTCACCCACCAACTCATTATCTCACCCACTCACCCACTCACTCATTCACATACTCACTCACTCTCTAACCTATTCACCTACTCACTCACTTACACACACACACTCACTCACCCACTCACACACTCACCCACTCACTCACACACTCACCCACCAACTCACTCACCCACTCACCCACTCACTCATACACTCATCCACCAGCTCACCCACTCACTTACTCACTACCAACTCACCCACTCACACAGAGAGAGAGATTGGCAGTGAAAGAGAGAGAGAATGTGGAACGCCGTGCCAACCTTCCACATTTGCCTCGCTCACTCGCTCGCCTGGCGTCGACTGAAAGGTGTTTTCACTTCGTAGGAGCGTGCCGGCTTTGTCGACGGAGCCACGTGGCACGGGCAATGGACGCTAATTGTGACGTAGGCCTCCAGCCAGCGGCGAGAACAAAGGGGGGAGGGGGGTAGGGGGCGATTGGCAGCAGTCGTAGTCTTTGTGTGTGTGTGCACGTGTGTGTGTGTATGTGTGTGCACACGTGTGTACGTGTGTGTGTGTACGTGTGTGTGTACGTGTGTGTGTGTGTACGTGTGTGTGTACGTGTGTGTGTGTGTACGTGTGTGTGTGTACGTGTGTGTGTACGTGTGTGTACGTGTGTGTGCACGTGTGTGTGTGCACGTGTGTGTGTGCACGTGTGTGTGTGTGCACGTGTGTGTGTGTACACGTGTGTGTGTGTCCACGTGTGTGTGTATGTGTGTGTACGTGTGTGTACGTGTGTGTGTGTACGTGTGTGTGCACGTGTGTGTACGTGTGTGTGTGCACGTGTGTGTGTGCACGTGTGTGTGTGTGCACGTGTGTGTGTGTCCACGTGTGTGTGTCTACGTGTGTGTGCACGTGTGTGTGTGTCCACGTGTGTGTGTGTGCACGTGTGTGTACGTGTGTGTGTGTGTACGTGTGTGTACGTGTGTGTGTACGTGTGGTGTGTGTGTACGTGTGTGTACGTGTGTGTGTGTACGTGTGTGTGTGTGCACACGTGTGTACGTGTGTGTGTGTACGTGTGTGTGTGTATACGTGTGTGTGTGCACGTGTGTGTGTACGTGTGTGTGTGTGTGTACGTGTGTGTGTGCACGTGTGTGTGTGCACGTGTGTGTGTGCACGTGCGTGTGCACGTGTGTGTACGTGTGTGTGTGTCCACGTGTGGTTGGAAACATTTAGGCTGGCCTGCCTACGATCCATCCTGGGTTCAACCAGGCTGGATTGTGTGAGGAGCTCACAAATCCTTGCAAGATCTGGGCAAAGTCCCATCGGTGAGCTCCTCCGGCAGGCAAGGCTGCGTTGGCTGGGTCATGTAGCCCGCATGCCCAGCCACCGCATGCCTAAACAGCTTTTGTTCGGCCGGATCGAGGGGGCTAAACGGGCGCGGCACGGGCTAGAGAAGAGATGGAGTGATGTGGTACAGGAGGACGTGGAACTGAGTGGACTTGCCGATGACCGGTACCAGCGGTGTCAAGATCGGCCTCTGTGGAGGAGGCTTGTGAAGGACGCTACTACTGGGCAGTTGGAGGCAGTCGCCCTCCAACAACAACGGAGGGCGGAGGAGCGACGCTCATAACAACGAGCGGAGCGCCGGGTGGCTAAAGCACAGCAAGTTGGCACAGTAGGGGGCACAGGTGGTGCATCAGCCAGTCATCTCGGTCATCTCGGTCAGTCGACCCGTGGCACCTGCTGGGTCTGTCCCGTGACCTCCTGCCAGCGGGCGTTCGACACTTAAACGTTGCCTCAAGGTGCACCTGGCCTGGCACAAGCGTCGTGGTGACGTCACCGCCACTTCGTGGCGAATGGCGGGTGTTGTTGTTGTGTCCACGTGTGTGAGTGGGGAGCGGTGGTGCAGCGGTTAGCGCGCTGCGCTATATACCCGGCGACCCGGGTTCGATTCCCGCTCACAGCCAACACCAGTGACGATTATCTGAACCGTTCCTGGGCCTCCCCTAGGTTTACTCAGCCTCTAATGAGTACCTGATGCGGTGTGTAGTAAACATCGCCACTGGGGAAACAAAGGCGGCCGGGCGTGGTGCTGGCCACCCACCCCCTCGTGTGCCGTGCCGGCCTTCATAGGTGCTCGCGAATAGCACTTGCCCCTACAGTCTGTTAAGGCTATACGGGGGATCTTTGTCTTTGTCATCATTGTTTCCTGTAGTCAACGAAGAGCAGCCGTGCAGTTGCTTTGTCTGAGAGGTGGTGAATTGCAAATAGAGCCACTCAAAAACAAAGACAAAAATCACCCGTATTGCCTCGCCGGACTGTGGGGGCAAGTGCTGTCAGCAAGCACCAATGAAGGCTGGCACGGTAGACGAGGGGGTGGGTTACCAATACCACACTCACTCTCAGCTACCCACTTACACACTCGTACACCTCTTATTAGCACGTATTGTGCAAAGTAATTTCCACTCACTCAATTGCACACTCACCCACTCACTGTGACACTCACTTACACACTCACCCAATCGCCCACTCACCAACTCACTCACTCACTTACACACTCACCCACCAACTCATTATCTCACCCACTCACCCACTCACTCATTCACATACTCACTCACTCTCTAACCTATTCACCCACTCACTCACTTACACACACACTCACTCACACACTCACCCACTCACTCACACACTCACCCACCAACTCACTCACCCACTCACTCTCTCACTCACTCACCCACTCACTCACTCATCCACCCACCCACTCACTCACTCACCCAACAACTCACTCACTCACCCACTCACCCACCCACCAACTCACTCACTCACCCACTCACTCACCCACCCACCCACTCACCCACTCACTCACTCACCCACTCACCCACTCACCCCCCACTCACCCACTCACTCACTCCTTCACCCACTCACTCACCCACCCACTCACCCCCCCACTCACCCACTCACTCACTCATCCACTCACTCACTCACTCACCCACTCACTCACCCACCCACACACTAACCCACTCACTCACTCACCCACTCACCCACTCACCCCCCCACTCACCCACTCACTCACTCCTTCACCCACTCACTCACCCACCCACTCACCCCCCCACTCACCCACTCACTCACTCACCCACTCACTCACCCACTCACCCACTGATTCACTCACTCACCCACTCACCCACTCACCCCCCCACTCACCCACTCACTCACTCCTTCACCCACTGACCCACTCACCCCCCGACCCACCCACTCACCCACTCACTCACTCACCCACTCACCAACTCACCCCCCCACTCACTCACTCCTTCACCCACTCACTCACCCACCCACTCACTCACCCACTCACCCACTCACTCACTCACTCACCCACTCACTCACCCACTCACCCACTCACCCACTCATTCACTCACCCACTCACTCACCCACTGACCCACTCACCCACCCACCCACCCACCCACTCACCCACTCACTCACTCACCCACTCACTCACCCACCCACCCACTCACTCATCCACCCACTCACCCACTCACCCACTCACTCACCCACTCACTCACCCACCCACCCACCCACTCACCCACTCACCCACCCACCCACTCACCCACTCACTCACTCACCCACTCACCCCCCCACTCACCCACTCACTCACTCCTTCACCCACTCACTCACCCACCCACTCACTCACCCACTCACCCACTCACTCACTCACTCACCCACTCACTCACCCACTCACCCACTCACTCACTCACCCACTCACTCACCCACTCACCCCCCCACTCACCCACTCACTCACTCCTTCACCCACTGACCCACTCACCCCCCACTCACCCACCCACCCACTCACCCACTCACTCACTCACTCACCCACTCACCCACCCACCCACTCATTCACTCACCCACTCACCCACCAACTCACTCACCCACTCACCCACCAACTCAACCACTCACCCACTCACCCACTCACTCACCCACCCACTCACCCACTCACTCACTCACTCATTCACCCACTCACTCACCCACTCACTCACTCTCTCACCCACTCACCCACCCACTCACTCACTCACACACCCACTCACTCCTTCACCCACTCACCCACCCACCCACTCACCCACTCACTCACTCACACACTCACCCACTCACTCACCCACCCACTCACTCACACACTCACCCACTCACTCACCCACCCACTCACTCACACACTCTCTCACCAACTCACACACTCACCCACCCACTCACTCACTCACCCACTCACCCACTCACTCACTCACCCACTCACTCACTCACCTACTCACCAACTCACTCACACACTCATCCAGCAACTCACTCACTCACCCACTCACTCACCCACTCACCCACTCACCCACTCACCCACCCACTCACCCACTCACCCACCCACTCACTCACTCACCCACTCACTCACTCACTCACCCACTCACTCACTCACTCACCCACTCACTCACCCACTCACTCACTCACACACTCACCCACTCACTCACCCACCCACTCACTCACACACTCTCTCACCAACTCACACACTCACCCACCAACTCACTCACTCACCCACCCACCCACTCACCCACTCACTCACTCACTCACCCACTCACCCACTCACTCACTCACTCACCCACTCACTCACCCACTCACTCACCCACTCACTCCCTCACCCACCCACTCACCCACTCACCCCCCCACTCACCCACCCACTCTCTCACACACTCACCCACTCACGCTACCAGGCGCGGCGTACCGCGGGTGCTTGCTGGCAATTGTGTTTCTTTTCCTCTGGCGATTTGTCCTACTTCACGTGAACGCGGCTGAACATAAAACAAAATCATCCGAGCAGAGCCCCTTCAGCGGCAGATGTTCCAGAGCCATAACATTTGCTTTCTGAAGCAGTCACCGCCTGTCCCAAAAGTGTTATCAACGAAAGCGATGACAATGATTCAATCTCCCCACCCCCCCACCACCACCGCCACCCATATAGCCTTTAACAGACGCTTTGGGCGGACATGCGTTTGTTCGGTGAGCGAGTGTTGCCTACGAAAAGCCGATGTTTCACGTCACTTACGGACACCACACGCACTTACGAACACCACCCCCACTTACGAACACGACTCCCACTTACGAACACCACCCCCACTTACGAACACCACCCTCACTTACGAACACCACCCCTACTTACGAACACCACCCCTACTTACGAACACCACCCCCACTTACGAACACCACCCCCACTTACGAACACCACCCCCACTTACGAACACCACCCCCACTTACGAACACCACCCCCACTTACGAACACCACCCCCACTTACGAACACCACCCCCACTTACGAACACCACCCTCACTTACGAACACAACCCACACTTACGAACACCACCCCCACTTACGAACACAACCCCCACTTACGAACACCACCCCCACTTACGAACACCACCCCCACTTACGAACACCACCCTCACTTACGAACACCACCCACACTTACGAACACCACCCCCACTTACGAACACCACCCCCACTTACGAACACAACCCTACTTACGAACACCACCCACACTCACGAACACCACCCCCACTTACGAACACCACCCCCACTTACGAACACAACCCTCACTTACGAACACAACCCCTACTTACGAACACCACCCCCACTTACGAACACCACCCCCACTTACGAACACCACCCACACTTACGAACACCACCCTCACTTACGAACACCACCCCCACTTACGAACACAACCCCCACTTACGAACACAACCCTCACTTACGAACACAACCCACACTTACGAACACAACCCTCACTTACGAACACAACTCACACTTACGAACACCACCCCCACTTACGAACACCACCCACACTTTTAGATTTGAAGCTTTCGTGACTTGCAAGGATTCATATTCTTAGGTTTTTTCGGTAAAGTCACGTAAGTAAAAAAATTAAAATTAATAAAAGTAAAATAAAAAACAAATATTTTATTTTTTATTTTATTTTACTTTTATTTTTTAAATTAATAAAAGTAAAATAAAAATAAAATATTTTATTCTTTGATTATTTTACTTTTATTAATTTTATTTTTTATCTTATATCTACGTGACTTTACCGAAAAAAACCTAAGACTACCACCCTCACTTACTGACACCACCCTCACTTACGAACCGGTGTTGGCCGTGAGCGGGAATCGAACTCGGGTCGCCGGGTTCGTAGCGCAGCGTAGCGCTAACCGCTGCACCACCGCTCCCTACTCACCAGAGGTCGCAAACGGGTTTTGATTCCTTACCCGTACCCTACCCGTACCCGGCCGCACCAGGGTCGCAAATGGGTACCAGTACCCGGCCGGATACGGGTACCAGTTCTCTACCCTTACCCGTACCCTACCCGAAATGAGTGACAAACGGTGACTCACCAGTGACTCACGGCCTACCCGTCCCCGGCCGCACCAGGGTCGCAAACGGCTACCCGTACCCGGCCGGGTACAGGTAGCCGGGTATCGGGTAGGGTACGGGTATCGGGTACCCGGTTGCAACCTCTGCTACTCACACACACGTACACACACACACACACGTACACACACACACGTACACACACACACGTACACACACACACATACACACACACACATACACACACACACGTACACACACGTACACACACATACGTACACACACACACACGTACACACACACACGTACACACACACACATACACACACACACATACACACACACACACGTACACACACGTACACACACATACGTACACACACACACGTACACGTACACACACACGTACACACACACATACACACACACGTACACACACGTGCACACACAAAGACACAGTCCCCCGTATAGCCTCAGGTTCGTGAGGGCAAGTGCTGCATGGACGCAGCCCAGGGCGACTCCAGCAGCTGGAGAGGCCTCCAGAGATGCCGAGTTAGTGAAAAGTGATTTCGTTTTGTGAATGCTCAATTTGATTTGATGTGTCGTTAGCCTTGTAAAAAAAAAAAATTGCAATTTTATTTTTTTCTTTAACTCACTCGTTGGTTCTTTGCGGTGAAGTCACGCGGAAAAGAAAATGAATGAAATAATAGAAAACCACGTTTCGATTGCAACGCAAGCAGCCGTCATCAGGTAGAACTCAATTTTAAAAGAATAATATTCTTATTATTATTTTCATTTCGTAAAATCTATTTACATTGGAGTATGTCAGCTGAGGCTCTGCCTCCCCTGCCTCCCCTGACCGCACGTCTCTGCTATAAACACATTTGGCATTCGCTAAGCGCACTTGCCTCTCCCCCCCAAGAGGCTGCCGTCGAAGGCTACCTGGGACGTCTTTGTCATTACCTTTGTCTCGTTATTGTTTCTGTAACGTGAAGCAGCAGCAGCAGCAGCAACTGGAGTATCCGGGTCATTATGTGATCGGATGATGATGATGATGATCATAAGACGTTGTTATATATTTTTTTCGGTTTGGGGGTACGGTGGGGTAAGGTGGCTGATCAAACGTGCATGCAATGCCTGCGAAATTTAACATCGCTGCCACTTGTAGAAAATAAAAAAAATAAAAAAAAATCTCTCTTTCGCTTGTAATCAAAAAAAAAAATTCGTTTGAAATGTAGAAAAAGAGAGAAATACTTCCACCCACTCCCCTGCCCCCAGACTTGTTATATTTATTTTTTTATTTGCATCATTACCGTGGGAATTATTCAGAATTTCGACCGAGTCACCTTCTGTGAGATGTTGTGAATATGAGAGTGAATGTGTCACGCATGTGAATTGATGTCCTGCGCGAGTGTGTGTGTCTGTGTGTGTATGTGTGTATGTCTGTGTGTGTGTCTGTATCTGTGTGTGTGTCTGTATCTGTGTGTGTGTCTCTGTGTGTGTATCTGTGTGTGTGTCTGGGTGTGTCTGTGTGTGTGTATGTGTGTGTGTCTGTGTATGTGTCTGTGTGTGTGTCTGTGTATGTGTCTGTGTGTGTGTCTCTGTGTGTGTGTCTGTGCGTGTGTCTGTGCGTGTGTCTGTGTATGTGTCTGTGTGTGTGTCTCTGTGTGTGTGTCTCTGTGCATGTGTCTGTGTATGTATCTGTGTGTGTGTGTCTCTGTGTGTGTATCTGTGTGTGTATTTGTGTGTGTCTGTGTATGTGTCTGTGTGTATCTCTTTGTGTGTGTCTGTGCGTGTGTCTGTGTATGCATCTGTGTCTCTGTGTGTGTGTGTCTGTGTGTGTCTGTGTATGTGTCTGTGTGTGTGTCTGTATATCTGTGTGTGTGTCTCTGTGTGTGTGTCTGTGTATGTGTCTGTGCGTGTGTCTGTATATGTATCTGTGTGTGTGTGTCTCTGTGTGTATCTGTGTATGTATCTTTGTGTGTCTCTCTGTGTGTGCATCTGCGTGTGTCTGTGTATGTGTATGTATCTGTGTGTGTGTCTCTGTGTGTGTGCATCTGTGTGTGTCTGTGTATGTGTCTGTGTGTGTGTCTCTGTGTGTGTGTATTTGTGTGTCTGTGTGTGTGTCTCTGTGTGTGTGTATTTGTGTGTGTCTGTGTATGTGTATGTATCTGTGTGTGTCTCTGTGTGTGTGTCTCTGTGTGTGTGTATTTGTGTGTGTCTGTGTATGTATCTGTGTGTGTCTCTGTGTGTGTGTCTCTGTTTGTGTATTTGTGTGTGTCTGTGTATGTATCTGTGTGTGTGTCTGTGTATGTGTCTGTGTGTGTCTCTGTGTGTGTGTCTATGTGTGTGTCTGTGTATGTGTCTGTGTGTGTCTCTGTGTGTGTGTCTCTGTGTGTGTCTGTGTATGTGTCTGTGTGTGTCTCTGTGTGTGTGTCTCTGTGTGTGTGTCTGTGTGTGTGTCTGTGTGTGTGGTGTAGCGGTTAGCACTACGCTGCGCTACGAACCAGGCGACCTGGTGCGGTGTGTATTCATCGCCACTGGGGAGACAAAGGCGGTCGGGCGTGGTGCTGGCCACCCACCCCCTCGTGTGCCGTGCCGGTCTTCATAGGTGCTCGCTCACAGCACTTGCCCCTACAGTCTCTGAAGGCTACACAGGGGGGCTTTGTCATTTTGGCATGTCATCCACCTCCTGTGTGTGGGTGGGTGTAGTGACTCACTGGGGAGACAAAGGCGGCCGGGCACGTGTTTGTTGAACCCTTTCGCTCTCGTGTGCCTTAACTGCCATCGTAGGTACCACTCGCTAGCAGCACTTGCCCCGTCAGTGTGTGCAAGGCTATACGGGGGACCTTTAGCTGTGTGTTGCGTGTGTGCTCTCTGCGAGGTCTCTCTGTGTGTGTGTGGACGTGACCGGTTTTATTCTCGCTTGCAGTGTCTGCCGCTACGTGTTGTGATTCTTTAATAGACCCGCGTGTGTGTGTGTGTGTCTGTGTGTGAGTGAGACAGAGAGAGACAGACAGAGAGATAGACAGACACAGAGACACAGAGACAGACACACAGAGAGACAGAGACATAGAGAGTGAGACAGAGACACAGAGACATAGAGAGTGAGACAGAGAGAGTGAGACAGAGAGACAGACACAGAGACACAGAGACATAGAGAGAGAGTGAGACAGAGAGACAGACAGAGACACAGAGACACAGAGACATAGAGAGTGAGACAGAGAGACACACAGAGACAAAGAGAGTGAGACAGAGAGAGACACAGAGACACACAGAGACACAGAGACACATAGACGCAGAGACAGAGTGAGACAGAGAGACAGACAGAGACACAGAGACACAGAGACAGAGAGACAGAGAATGAGACATAGAGAGTGAGACAGAGAGACAGACAGAGACACAGAGACACAGAAACATAGTGAGACAGAGAGAGACAGAGAGACACACAGAGACACATAGAGAGAAACAAAGAGAGTGAGACAGACACACAGAGACAGAGACAGAGAGACACACATAGACACAGAGAGAGACAGAGAGACACAGAGACACAGAGGCACAGAGACAGAGAGACACAGAGACACAAAGACATAGTGAGACAGAGAGAGACAGAGAGACAGAGAGACAGAGAGTGAGACAGAGAGACAGAGAGTGAGACAGACAGAGACACAGAGACATAGTGAGACAGAGTGAGACAGAGACAGAGTGAGTGAGACAGACAGAGTGAGACAGAGAGACACACAGACACAGAGTGAGACACATAGAGACACAGAGAGACACAGAGACACACAGAGACAGAGTGAGACAGAGACACACATAGAGAGTGAGACAGAGTGATACAAAGAGACATAGACACAGAGACACAGACACACAGAGTGAGACAGAGAGACACACAGAGACAGAGAGACACACAGAGACGCAGAGACACAGACACATAGAGAGACACACACAGAGACACAGACACATAGAGTGAGACAGAGAGACACACAGAGACAGAGAGACACACAGAGACGCAGAGACACAGACACATAGAGAGACACACACAGAGACACAGACACACAGTGTGAGACAGAGAGACACACAGAGACAGAGAGACACACAGAGACGCAGAGACACAGACACATAGAGAGACACACACGAGACACAGACACACAGAGTGAGACAGAGAGACACACAGAGACAGAGAGACACACAGAGACGCAGAGACACAGACCATAGAGAGACACACACAGAGACACAGACACACAGGTGAGACAGAGAGACACACAGAGACAGAGAGACAGAGAGACACACAGAGACGCAGAGACACAGACACATAGAGAGACACACACAGAGACACAGACACATAGAGAGACACACACAGAGACACAGACACACAGTGTGAGACAGAGTGACACACAGAGACAGAGAGACACAGACACATAGAGAGACACACACAGAGACACAGACACACAGAGTGAGACAGAGTGACACACACAGAGTGAGACAGAGTGAAACACAGAGACGCAGAAACACAGACACATAGAGAGACACACACAGAGACACAGACACACAGAGTGAGACAGAGAGACACACAGAGTGAGACAGAGAGACACACAGAGACAGAGAGACACACAGAGACAGAGTGAGACACAGAGACAGAGAGTGAGTGAGACAGAGTGAGACAAAGAGACATATACACAGAGACACAGACACACAGTGTGAGACAGAGTGACACACAGAGACAGAGACACACAGACACATAGAGAGACACACACAGAGACACAGACACACAGTGTGAGACAGAGTGACACACACAGAGTGAGACGAGAGTGAGTGTGACAGAGTGAGTGAGACAGAGTGAGACAAAGAGACATATACACAGAGACACAGACACACAGAGTGAGACAGAGAGACACACAGAGACAGAGAGACACAGACACATAGAGAGACACACACAGAGACACAGACACACAGAGTGAGACAGAGTGACACACACAGAGTGAGACAGAGTGAGTGAGACAGAGTGTGACAAAGAGACATAGACACAGAGACACAGACACACAGTGTGAGACAGAGATACACACAGAGACACACAGACACATAGAGAGACACACACAGAGACACAGACACACAGTGTGAGACAGAGTGACACACACAGAGTGAGACAGAGTGAGTGTGACAGAGTGAGTGAGACAGAGTGAGACAAAGAAACATAGACACAGAGACACAGACACACAGAGTGAGACAGAGAGACACACAGAGACAGAGAGACACAGACACATAGAGAGACACACACCGAGACACAGAGACAGAGTGAGACACAGAGACAGAGAGTGAGTGAGACAGAGTGAGACAAAGAGACATAGACACAGAGACACAGACACACAGTGTGAGACAGAGAGACACACAGAGACACACAGACACATAGAGAGACACACACCGAGACACAGACACACAGAGTGAGACAGAGAGACACACAGAGACAGAGAGACACACAGAGACAGAGAGACACAGACACATAGAGAGACACACACAGAGACACAGACACACAGTGTGAGACAGAGTGACACACAGAGACACACAGACACACAGAGAGACACACACAGAGACACAGACACACAGAGAGAGACAGAGTGACACACACAGAGTGAGACAGAGTGAGTGTGACAGAGTGAGTGAGACAGAGTGTGACAAAGAGACATAGACACAGAGACACAGACACACAGAGTGAGACAGAGAGACACACAGAGACACACAGACACATAGAGAGACACACACAGAGACATAGTGAGACAGAGTGAGTCTCTACAGTCGGTGAGCATGCGCCCTCTAGTGGCTCTGCTCGCTCTCACGCGGCCGTCTGGAACGCTCTCGCTTCCGATGTTCTGACGCAGCTGGAGCTGACGCAACTTTTAAATCATCACCATCACCATCATCAAAATCTTCATCACCATCATCATTACCATCTTCATCACCATCTTCATCACCATCTTCATCACTATCATCATCACCATCATCATCATCACCATCATCATCACCATCATCATCACCATCTTCATCATCACCATCATCATCACCATCTTCACCACCATCATCATCATCATCACCATCATCATCATCACCATCATCATCATCACCATAATCAACATCTTCATCTTCATCACCATTATCATCACCATCATCACCATCATCATCACCATCTTCATCACCATCATCACCATCGTCATCATCACTATCATCATCAACATCATCATCACCATCATCACCATCTTCATCACCATCATCACCATCGTCATCATCACCATCATCATCACCATCATCATCACCATCTTCACCACCATCATCATCATCATCACCATCATCATCATCACCATCATCATCATCACCATCATCATCACCATCATCATCACCATAATCAACATCTTCATCACCATCATCATCACCATCGTCATCATCACCATCATCATCACCATCTTCATCATCACTATCATCATCATCATCACCATCGTCATCATCACCATCATCATCACCATCATCACCATCATCATCACCATCATCACCACCATCATCATCATCACCATCATCATCATCACCATCATCATCACATCATCATCATCACATCATCATCACCATCATCACCATCACCATCATCACCATCATCACTCATCACATCATCACATCATCACCATCATCACCCATCCATCACCATCATCATCACCATCATCACCATCTTCATCATTCATCATCATCACCATCTTCATCACCATCATCATCATCACCATCTTCATCATCATCATCACCATCATCATCACCATCATCACCATCACCACCATCATCATCACCATCAATCATCACTATCATCATCATCACCATCATCATCACCATCATCATCACCATCATCCATCACCATCATCACCATCACCACCATCATCATCATCACCATCATCATCACCATCTTCATCGCCATCTTCATCAACCATCATCACCATCATCATCATCACCATCTTCATCATCTTCAATCACCATCATCATCACCATCATCACCATCTCATCATCACCATCACCACATCATTCATACATCACCATCAC
>WFAB01003703.1:0-13454 GCA_018977245.1 Lethenteron camtschaticum
GACCGGTGAGAGAGGCTGTGTGTATCATCTCCGGTGCGTTTCTCTCTCTCCGCAGTCTCCAACAAGTGGATTCATGAACGAGGCCAGGAGTTCAAACGGCCATGCTCACTCAACGAGACAGAGTGACCACTCACTCAACCACTCACTCACCACTCACTCACTCACCCACTCACTCACTCACCCACTCACCCACTCACTCAACCACTCACTCACCCACTCACTCACTCAACCACTCACTCACTCACCCACTCACTCAACCACTCACTCACCCACTCACTCACCCACTCACTCACCCACTCACCCACTCACCCACTCACCCACCCACTCACCCACTCACTCACTCACCCACTCACTCACCCACTCACCACTCACTCACCCACTCACTCACCACCCACTGACTCACCCACTCACTCACTCACCCACTCACCCACTCACTCACCCACTCACCACTCACTCACCCACTCACTCAACCACTCACTCACCACCACTCACCCACTCACTCACTCACCCACTCACTCACCCACTCACCCACTCACTCACTCACCCACTCACTCAACCACTCACTCACCCACTCACTCACTCACCCACTCACTCACTCACCACTACCACCCACTCACTCACCACTACTCACCCACTCACTCACTCACTCACCCACTCACCCACTCACTCACCCACTCACTCAACCACTCACTCACCCACTCACTCACTCACCCACTCACTCAACGAGACAGAGTGACCACTCACTCACCCACTCACTCACTCACTCTCTCACTCACCCACCGACCCAATGACTCACCCACTCACTCACTCACCCACTCACTCACCCACTCACCCACTCACCCACTCACCACTCACCCACTCACTCACTCACCCAATAACTCACCCACTCACTCACCCACTCACTCACCCACTCACTCACCCAATAACTCAACCAGTCACCCACTCACCAATACCTCTCATTCGCCACTAAGTGGTGGTGACGTCACCACGACGCTTGTGCCAAGCTATGTGCACCTTGAGGCCACGTGAAGTGTCGAACCCCCACTTGCAAGAGGTCACAGGGCAGACCCAGCAGGTGCCACGGGTCGACTGACTGAGATGACCGAGACGACTGGCTGATGCACCACCTGTGCCCCCTACTGTGCCAACTTGCTGTGCTTTAGCCACCAGGCGCTCCGCTCGTTGTTGTGAGTGTCGCTCCTCCGCCCTCCGTTTTCGTTGGAGGGCGACTGCCTCCAACTGCCCAGTAGCGTCCTTCACGAGCCTCCTCCACAGAGGCCGATCTTGACACCGCTGGTACCAGTCATTGACAAGTCCACTCAGCTCCACGTCCTCCTGTACCACATCACTCCATCTCTTCTCTAGCCCGTGTCTCCTGTACCACATCACTCCATCTCCATCTCTTCTCTAGCCCGTGCCGCGCCCGTTTAGCCCCCTCGATCCGGCCGAACAAAAGCTGTTTCGGCATGCGGTGACTTGGCATGCTGGCTACATGGCCCAGCCAATGCAGCCTTGCCTGCCGGAGGAGCTCACCGATGGGACTTTGTCCAGATCTTTCAAGGATATGTGAGCTCCTCACACAATCCAGCCTGCAGGTTAAACCCAGGATGTATCGTAGGCAGGCCAGCCTAAATGTTTCTAACCAGCGAAGATGTTTCATTCGGGGGGTCCATGTTTCACAATCGTAGAGAATGCAGGGCATGACCGTGGCCGAGAAGACCTGAAGCTTTGTGTGGAGCGACAGACCAGGCAGCTTCCACACAGCATTACGCAACCGATGAAAAGATAATGCCGTTCGACTGATTCGGAGTGAGACCTCTGCTGTTAAACCGGAGCCGGTCATGAGCACACTGCCCAGGAATGGGAAACTGTCCACTATCTGCACAACTGCCCCATCACCGATTGGGAGTTGTGGGGGTGGAGTGTCTGATGATACAAAATACCCAGGCAGATGCTTAGTTTTGGTGGGGTTGATGGTAAGGCCCCACCTCTTAGTGGCAAGCTCAAGGTTCAGCAGCAGCGCCTCCAACTCCTCCTCTGAGTGAGCAACAATCATCAGATCATCAGCAAACATAACATGGTTGACCAATAGGGAGTCATCACTGGACCGCACCTGGGCATTGATCAGCCTCCGATTGTATCTGTACCAAATGGAAATTACTCCGGTACAGCCATCGAAGGCTTCATGAACTACTTGGTCGAAATAGATGTTAAATGTGGGAGCCAGAGGACATCCCTGTCGCACCCCAAGGTGTACAGGGAAAGGATCCGACTCCCGGCCACGTAGTTTTACCCGGGCCCGCTCACCATCATGAAGGTCCTTAATGATCGTGAGCAGAGGGTCAGGGACTCTAAACGCATGAAGAACAACCCAGAGCCCAGGCCTACTGATGGTATCATAGGCCTTGACCAGGTCAAGAAAGCAGAGATGGTCTTGTTGCAATTCCCTACACCTCTGCTGTAGCAGACGGACAGAAAATGGCATCTGTATGGGACCACCCTTTTCTGAAACCGCATTGGGGCTCTGCAAGCCTCTCCTCAGCGTGCCTGGCAAGGCGATGGAGTGAGATGCCCCTGTAGTTGTTACAGTCTGTGCGGTCCCCCTTCTTAAAGAGGGGGACCACCAGGGCATCCTTATAATCCTGCAGAACCCGCCCAGTGGTCCCGACTGTTGTTATGATATCATGTCGGGCAGTCTGTGCACAAACGCCACCCTCCCTCAGCATTTCACTTGGGAGATCATGTCTGCCCGGTGCCTTTTTCTGGTCTCAGACTCTGGATTGCCTTCAGTACTTCCTCCACAGATGGCACCTCAGCAGAGGGGTGACTTCTTCCAATATTTGAGGCACCGCAGCCTCAGCAGGGTTATCCCCACTTTGTCCACGTTTTTCCAGGCGAGGGATTTCCCCTCCCCCAGGACCTCACAGAAATGCTCAGCAAATTCTGGCAAATCACCGTTTGCTGGGAATAGGTGTGGCGCTGCAGGTTACTTTTTTGATGGAGTTAAATAGTGATTTGTGATCGCGGGCCACTGAGGCAGACTCCATCTCCTCAGCAACCCGCGACCACCACCCATCCTTGCAGCGCCTCACGGCTCTCCGAACCTCCGAGCGAAGGCTGCGGTAAGCCTCCTCATTCTCTGATGCTGTAGACGATGAGAGTGGGCCTGTCGCTTTTTCTCAGCCAGCCTGAACACCACCTCTGTCAGCCAGGGTCTCTGGGGAGGTCTGGACCATGTACCCAAAGCAGCCATTGCAGCTGCATGAGCCACAGTCCTAAACCTCGCCCATTTACCCTCGACATCAGGAGGAGGTGGGGGACGATGCCAACCCCAGCCGCAAGCGATGCAATTCTCGCTTGCAACTTCCATCAGCTGAGACCAGGCCATCAGGGTTTGAATGGGGTCCTGGGTGTCACCCACTACCGGAGTGGAAGAATGGCAGGCGCATCTTACGGATGACTAGTCGATGGTCGTGGGCAGATCAGCTCCACGGAGTCCTGGTGTCAAGGACATGGGCTCGCATCCGCTGACCGTCAAACTTCATCAGCTGAGACCAGGCCACTCAGGGTTTGAATGGGGTCCTGGGTGTACACCCACCACCGGAGTGGAAGAATGTCAGGCGCATCTTACAGATGACCAGTCGATGGCCTGTGGGCAGATCAGCTCCACGGTAGGTCCTGGTGTCAAGGACATGGGCTCGCATCCGCTGTTCCGTCAAACTTTCATCAGCTGAGACCAGGCCACTCAGGGTTTGAATGGGGTCCTGGGTGTACACCCACCACCGGAGTGGAAGAATGGCAGGCGCATCTTACAGATGACTAGTCGATGGTCAGTGGGCAGATCAGCTCCACGGTAGGTCCTGGTGTCAAGGACATGGGCTCGCATCCGCTGAACCGTCAAACTTTCATCAGCTGAGACCAGGCCACTCAGGGTTTGAATGGGGTCCTGGGTGTACACCCACCACCGGAGTGGAAGAATGTCAGGCGCATCTTACAGATGACCAGTCGATGGCCTGTGGGCAGATCAGCTCCACGGTAGGTCCTGGTGTCAAGGACATGGGCTCGCATCCGCTGTTCCGTCAAACTTTCATCAGCTGAGACCAGGCCACTCAGGGTTTGAATGGGGTCCTGGATGTACACCCACCACCGGAGTGGAAGAATGGCAGGCGCATCTTACAGATGACCAGTCGATGGTCTGTGGGCAGATCAGCTCCACGGTAGATCCTGGTGTCAAGGACATGGGCTCGCATCCGCTGTTCCGTCAAACTTTCATCAGCTGAGACCAGGCCACTCAGGGTTTGAATGGGGTCCTGGGTGTACACCCACCACCGATGGGAATGGCAGGCGCATCTTACAGATGACCAGTCGATGGTCAGTGGGCAGATCAGCTCACGGTAGTCCTGGTGTCAAGGACATGGGCTCGCATCGCTGACCGTCAAATTTCATCAGCTGAGACCAGGCCACTCAGGGTTTGAATGGGGTCCTGGGTGTACACCCACCACCGGAGTGGAAGAATGGCAGGCGCATCTTACAGATGACCAGTCGATGGTCTGTGGGCAGATCAGCTCCACGGTAGATCCTGGTGTCAAGGACATGGGCTCGCATCCGCTGTTCCGTCAAACTTTCATCAGCTGAGACCAGGCCACTAGGGTTTGAATGGGGTCCTGGGTGTACAGCCACCACCGGAGTGGAAGAATGTCAGGCGCATCTTACAGATGACCAGTCGATGGCCTTGGGCAGATCAGCTCCACGGGAGGTCCTGGTGTCAAGGACATGGGCTCGCATCCGCTGTTCCGTCAAACCGACACACACACACGGGTCGGATATGCGACGTCCTAACCAAAGATTCACTGCTGTTCACTAACTCGGGAGCTTTTGTGATGTTGATATTTTATAACCGATGGTGATAATACGAATAAAATTAATATACTGCAGATTTTTTTATATTAAACAATTTTTATTTTATTTCGGCCCGTTCTTGTTTAGACGAGGCCATTGCCTGTACCTCTTGAGCATCGTTTTATTTTATTTTTTAAATCCTTTATATTAAGTTCGCTTGCTTGCTTGCTTAGGACCGTGCAAATCTTTCGGTCGTTTTTTACCCACTTCCCGTGATCCAATCGAGCTGACATTTTGCACACAGACTCGTTGTGCGAGACAATTAATGTTAGTGAAAATTTTTTCCAAAATTTTACACTTTTTAGGCAAAACATTTTTTATTTTACATTTATTCAAATAGAACTCATTCATGGCTTTGGCTGAACGTCCAGTGTAAGAGCCCAGAGCGTAACCCTCCACAGGCCGTGGCGGAGTAGCGCAGTGGGTAGCGCCCTCGCTTCCCATGCAAAGGTCGCGGGATCGATCCCCGCGTCCTCCACAGGCGAATATATTTTTAAATCCTTTATATTAAGTTCGCTTGCTTGCTTAGGACCGTGCAAATCTTTCGGTCGTTTTTTTACCCACTTCCCGTGATCCAATCGAGCTGACATTTTCCACACAGACTCGTTGTGCGTGACAATTATGTTCGTGAAATATTTTTCAAAATACATTTTAGGACAAAAATATTATATTTAATTACCAATTGCTTAATGGTGCAATGCAATCATCTGACCCATAGGTGGCAGCCATCTCAAGCCAGAGGACGAGAGGACTCTAGCCGCCACGCATATAAAGGATTTATAGTGAAAAACTTTGTTTTTACGGGTTACACTTGTTATGCGCTCGTCCTGCGGAGAGAATGTCCTTCGCTATGAAAGGTGCCTTATACGATGCTGCCGAGGTGATAACGAGTCTTGTTAGTACATCTTGCGAGCGGTTGCAATGTCCGTGGGGGATGGGATATAAATATCTTTGATATGCCTCATCGGATTCCTGCAGCGATGAATTAATGTGACCAACTTGGAGACACTCACACGGACTCGCACAGACTCACACCACAGATGCAGAGACTCAGAGAGACCCAAAGACTCACACAGAGAGCTAGAGACTCAGAGACCCACAGACTCACACAGAGAGCCACAGACTCTCAGAGACCCACAGACTCAGATATCCAGACTCGCACAGAGATCCACAGACTCGCACAGAGACTCACACAGAGATCCACAGACTCGCACAGAGACTCACACAGACCCACAGACCGCACAGAGACTCACACAAGACCCACAGACTTACACAGAGACCCACAGACTCGCACAGAGACTCACACAGAGACCCACAGACTACACAGAGACCCACAGACTCCACAGAGACTCACACAGAGACCCACAGACTCACACAGAGACCCACAGACTCGCACAGAGACTCGCCACAGAGATCTACAGACTTACACAGAGACCGACAGACTCACACAGAGACCCAAAGACTCACGAGACCTACACTCACACAGAGATCCAAAGACACACAGAGACTTACAGAGACCCACAGACTCACACAGATCCAAAGACTCACACAGAGACCCACAGACTCACACAGAGACCCACAGACTCACACAGAGATCCAGAGACTCGGAGAGACCCAGAGACTCACAGAGACTCGCACAGAGACCGACAGACTCACCAGAGACTTGCACAGAGACCCACAGACTCACACAGAGACCCAAAGACTCACAGAGACCTACACTCACACAGAGATCCAAAGACACACAGAGACTTACAGAGACCCACAGACTCACACAGATCCAAAGACTCACACAGAGACCACAGACTCACACAGAGACCCACAGACTCACACAGAGATCCAGAGACTCGGAGAGACCCAGAGACTCACAGAGACTCGCACAGAGACCGACAGACTCACCCAGAGACTTGCACAGAGACCCACAGACTCACACAGAGACCCAAAGACTCACAGAGACCTACACTCACACAGAGATCCAAAGACACACAGAGACTTACAGAGACCCACAGACTCACACAGATCCAAAGACTCGCACAGAGACCCACAGACTCACACAGACTCACACGGACACAGACTCCCACCCACCCACACACAGTTCGGATATGCGACGTCCTAACCAAAGACTCACACAGAGACCCACAGACTCACACGGACACAGACACCCACCCACCCACAGTTCGGATATGCGACGTCCTAACCAAAGACTCACACAGAGACCCACAGACTCACACAGATCCAAAGACTCACACAGAGACCCACAGACTCACACAGAGATCCAGAGACTCGGAGAGACCCAGAGACTCACAGAGACTCGCACAGAGACCGACAGACTCACCCAGAGACTTGCACAGAGACCCACAGACTCACACAGAGACCCAAAGACTCACAGAGACCTACACTCACACAGAGATCCAAAGACACACAGAGACTTACAGAGACCCACAGACTCACACAGATCCAAAGACTCACACAGAGACCCACAGACTCACACAGAGACCCACAGACTCACACAGAGATCCAGAGACTCGGAGAGACCCAGAGACTCACAGAGACTCGCACAGAGACCGACAGACTCACCCAGAGACTTGCACAGAGACCCACAGACTCACACAGAGACCCAAAGACTCACAGAGACCTACACTCACACAGAGATCCAAAGACACACAGAGACTTACAGAGACCCACAGACTCACACAGATCCAAAGACTCGCACAGAGACCCACAGACTCACACAGACTCACACGGACACAGACTCCCACCCACCCACACACAGTTCGGATATGCGACGTCCTAACCAAAGACTCACACAGAGACCCACAGACTCACACGGACACAGACACCCACCCACCCACAGTTCGGATATGCGACGTCCTAACCAAAGACTCACACAGAGACCCACAGACTCACACAGATCCAAAGACTCGCACAGAGACACACAGACACCCACCCACACACAGTTCGGATATGCGACGTCCTAAGCAAAGATTCACTGCTGTTGACTAACTCTGGGATTTGTGTGATGTTGATATTTCATTACCGACGGTGATAATAAATATACTGCCGATTTTTGTTTAAATATTAAAAAAATATAAATTCAATTTCAACCGCACTTCTGTTTCATTGAGGCGGTCTGGAGGCCGACACACAAGGCAAGACTTCACCTGGTGCAGAAATAAGTTTTGACGCGCGTTTAACGTATTCCTTACATCAAAAATTGTTCATTTCTGACTTGATTTGAAGCATCTTCTTGGTTCTTTCGGTAAAGTCACGTAGAAGGGAAATAATAAAATAATACAATTATTTACCGAAAGAAACAAGAATCCACACTCTTTGATTGTTTCGGTGAAGTCTACGTGGGTAGAAAAAATAAATGGATCACGACGTTTCGATCGCAACGCAAGCAAGTAAGGAGGCCTGCTGTCGCTGTGACAAGAGTTGCTGAAGGTAGGAACAACAGATTCCACACTGCCCACCAGGGATTTCACTGGTCAACACACTTTATCTGGCACAAGGTATTCCAACGGGTTTTAAGGTAATTTTGGGGTGCTGATTCCAAATCTGGCATCAGGTTTTTGTCTATCACACACATCGGGTTTTTTGAGAGATCAAATATTGCATTTTCAATAAAAAACGGCGGAAGAAAAATATTAAATGAATGCGGATATCTACATAAAATGATATTATAAACACACTGTCCTAAAAATACAGCACCACATTTTAACACTAAAGCAAGTCACTGGCTCGCAACAACTCGCAATCATAAGTGACGGAATTAATTTCGGGTAAAATCAATGAAAATGGGGGTATGCGGATAGCATCAAAATGAGATGTGACGGAGCAAATCTGAGATCAGATTTGGAATCAGCACCCTGTGAAATTAGTCTAGAACAGCTGCAAAAGTCCAGGCCAGACATTTTTGTTGTTGTTGACCAGTGCAATTTGTCGTGCATAGCCCCTCCCATATATGTAGCACACTCCCGGATTGGTTGAAGTGCATCACGTGACCGCAAGCTTTCTGCCGTGCACGAATTCTGTGTCCAAGTTCCTACGTTGTAGGATGTTTGGTGGGTCCAACCCCAAGGGTAGGTGGGGTTTGTACGTATATATTCTTAGGTTTTTTTCGGTAAAGTCACGTAGGTAAGAAATTCTAATTAATAAAATAAAAATCACGACGTTTCGGAGGCAACACAAGCTTCAGTCTTCAGGTGGAACCGTCACAGCCAGATGTGCTGTATCAAGTGAGGCAAAGATTCCAAGATACAAGTTCTTAAATACAAGTTAAGGGGGGGAGGAGAGGGGGAGGAGCTTATCTGAGTGTGGTAGCCAATTAATGGAACGTAATTCTAGATTTGAAGCTTTCGTGACTGCAAGGATTCATGATCTTAGGTTTTTTCGGTAAAGTCACGTAAGTAAAAAAAATTAAATTAATAAAAGTAAAATAAAAATAAAATAAAAATCACGACGTTTCGGAGGCAACACAAGCTTCCGTCTTCAGGTGGAACCGTCACAGCCACGACAGCTGCATCAAGTGAGAGAGAAATTCCAAGAAAACAATCCTTGTAGATACAGTAAAACCTTGGATTGCGAGTCTGCGAGTGTTTTGCAAGACGAGCAAATTTTTAAAATAATATTAATTTGATAACCGAGCGAGGTCTTGCAATACGAGCAGTGCGTGCACACGCTTTGTCTGCCGAGCATCACGTGATCACAACTGATATACGAGTGCTTTGGATTACAAACACGTTGCCGGGAACGAATTATGCTCGCAATCCAAGGTTTTACTGTATACTGGTTGAGGGTGGAAGGAGCCAAGGTAGGCCCTGGATATTATTATTATTCTGAGGTTCGGTGCGGCTGAAGCACGCTGCCAGGAATGAGTCTTTGTTGCGTAGACTGGTTGAAAAGAGTTGTTAAGGTGAGGATGATATGAAGGTGCATGTAAATGGGACTGAGCCTTTTGTTATGTAGAGGTGGTGCGGCTGAAACCGCTGCCAGGAATGAGCCTTTTTTTGTGTAGACTGGTTGAAAAGAGTTGTTAAGGTGAGGATGATATGAAGGTGCATGTAAATGGGACTGAGCCTTTTGTTATGTAGAGGTGGTGCGGCTGAAACCGCTGCCAGGAATGAGTCTTTGTTGTGTAGACTGGTTGAAAAGAGTTGTTAAGGTGAGGATGATATGAAGGTGCATGTAAATGGGACTGAGCCTTTTGTTATGTAGAGGTGGTGCGGCTGAAACCGCTGCCAGGAATGAGTCTTTGTTGTGTAGACTGGTTGAAAAGAGTTGTTAAGGTGAGGCTGATGTAACCTATGTGACTTTACCGAAAAAACCTAAGAGTATGAATCCTTGCAGTCACGAAAGCTTCAAATCTAGAATTGTGCGTAAATATTGATTTGAAGATGTCAATGCGAGAGATTAGCGTGTCAGTGTGAGGCAGCCCAGCCACCGGATGCGTGCCGATGAGAAGATTGGCGTGTCAATGTCAGAGAGCCGGGAAACAGGAAGAAAAAAAACCCCTAAGAACAAGAGGTACGCATGGTGAGAGACAGAGAGAGACAGAGAGAGTGAGACACAGAGAGACAGAGAGACACAGAGAGACAGAGAGAGTGAGACACAGAGACACAGAGAGACACAGAGAGACAGAGAGAGTGAGACACAGAGAGACAGAGAGACACAGAGAGACAGAGAGAGTGAGACACAGAGAGACAGAGAGACACAGAGAGTGAGACACAAAGAGACAGAGAGAGTGAGACACAGAGAGACAGAGAGACACAGAGAGACAGAGAGTCGGAAATAACAGCTGACATAGGCAGGTAGGATGGAAACATCACTGTCAGTTAAGACTTTACCTGCTTAATAACGTCCTTCCAATGATTGCTCAGTTTGTACCAGAGGTCGCAATCGGGTACCCGATACCCGTACCCTACCCGATACCCGGCCGGATAGGGTACGGGTAGCCGTTTGCGACCCTGGTGCGGCCGGGTACGGGTAGGCCGTGAGTCACTGGTGAGTCACCGTTTGTCACTCATTTCCCAACGTCTTGTCTCTTCTCACAATTCAAGTTCCTAGAATCAACCCACCCGCGCCTGCAACATGGCTTCATCCCAGAGGTCGCAACTGGGTACCCGATACCCGATATCCGGCCGGGTACGGGTAGCCATTTGCGACCCTGGTGCGGCCGGGTACGGATAGGCCGTGAGTCACTGGTGAGTCACCGTTTGTCACTCATTCCCCAACGTCTTGTCTCTTCTCACAATTCAAGTTCCTAGAATCAACCCACCCGCGCCTGCAATCATCCCAAAGGTCGCAATCAGGTACCTGATACCCGTACCCTACCCGATACCCGGCCGGGTACGGGTAGCCGGGTATCGGGTAGGGTAAGGGTAGCCGTTTGCGACTCTGGTGCGGCCGGGTTCGGGTAAGGAATCAAAACCCGTTTGCGACCTCTGGTTTTGACGCGTGTTTGAGGTATTCCTTAAATCAAAAACTGTTCATTTCTGACTTGACTCGAAGCTTTCTTCAACTGCAGGAATCCATATTCTTTGATTCTTTGCGTTGCGGTCGAAACGTCGTGATCCATTTATTTTTTTCTACCTACGTGGACTTCACCGAAAGAATCAAAGAGTGTGGATTCTTGTTTCTTTGGGTAAATAATAATATTATTTTATTATTTCCCTTCTACGTGACTTTACCGAAAGAACCGAGAATAGGGGGGTTGGGTGGGGGGTGGGGCTGGGTGGGGCTGGGTGGGAGGGGCTGGGTGAGGAGGGGCTGGTCACCCCGTGGTGCCCTTATAAAACTCAACGTTTAACGCCGGCTTGTGCCCGCCCTCACAGTCGGGCATATTTGTGGAATACACCACCGCAATCACCGCCGCCATCACCGCCATCACCACCATCATCACCATCATCACCACCATCATCACCATCATCACCACCATCATCACCACCATCATCACCACCACCATCACCACCACCATCATCATCACCACCATCATCACCCCACCACCATCACCACCATCACCACCATCACCACCATCACCACCATCACCACCATCACCACCATCACTACCCTCACCACCATCACCACCATCACCACCATCACCACCATCACCATCACCACCATCACCACCATCACCACCATCACCACAACCACCATCACCATCTCATCTTTATTGGGGTTAAAATCGATTCGACAGTCACGGAGCTCATCAATAATCTACATAACGTCACCCCCCCCCCCCACTACTCTCAAGGCTGAGTGGACCTAGGCGCGATACGAACCAAACAGCAGCAGCCTCGACGCAAACTCCCACGTGGGATTAGCGATGCACCACGAGCTGATATTACTTGGTGATGGTGGTGGTGGTGATGGTGGTGATGGTGGTGGTGATGGTGGTGATGGTGGTGGTGATGGTGGTGATGGTGATGGTGGTGATGGTGGTGGTGATGGTGGTGGTGATGGTGGTGGTGGTGATGGTGGTGGTGATGGTGGTGATGGTGGTGGTGATGGTGGGATGGTGGTGGTGGTGATGGTGGTGGTGGTGGTGGTGATGGTGGTGGTGATGGGTGGTGATGGTGGTGATGGTGGTGGTGGTGATGGTGGTATTGATGGTGATGGTGTTGACGGTGGTGATGATGGTGGTGATGATGGTGGGTGGTGATGGTGGTGATGGTGGTGATGGTGGTGATGGTGGTGGTGATGGTGGTGGGTGGTGGTGATGGTGGTGGTGATGGTGGTGATGGTGGTGATGGTGATGGTGGTGATGGTGATGGTGGTGGTGGTGATGGTGGTGGTGATGGTGGATGGTGGTGGTGGTGATGGTGGTGGTGGTGATGGTGGTGATGGTGGTGATGGTGGTGGTGATGGTGATGGTGGTGGTGGTGATGGTGGTGATGGTGGTGATTGGTGATGGTGGTGATGGTGGTGATGGTGGTGGTGATGGTGGTGGTGGTGATGGTGGTGATGGTGGTGGTGGTGGTGATGGTGGTGGTGGTGATGGTGGTGATGGGTGGTGATGGTGGTGGTGATGGTGATGGTGGTGGTGGTGATGGTGGTGATGGTGATGGTGGTGATGGTGATGGTGGTGATGGTGGTGATGGTGGTGATGGTGGTGATGGTGGTGGTGATGGTGAGGGTGGTGATGGTGGTGGTGGTGATGGTGGTGGTGATGGTGGTGATGGTGGTGATGGTGATGGTGGTGATGGTGGTTGATGGTGGCGATGGTGGTGATGGTGGTGATGGTGAATGGTGGTGATGGTGGTGGTGATGGTGGTGGTGATGGTGGTGATGGTGGTGATGGTGGTGATGGTGATGGTGGTGATGGTGATGGTGGTGATGGTGGTGATGGTGGTGGTGATGGTGGTGGTGATGGTGGTGGTGATGGTGGTGATGGTGGTGATGGTGGTGATGGTAGAGGTGGTGATGGTGGTGGAGGTGGTGATGGAGGTGGTGTTGGAACGGTGGTGATGATGGTGGCTGGTATTGATGGTGGTGAACTGTGGTGGTGATGGTGGTGATATTACTTGGTGATGGTATTGATGATGGTGGTGATGGTGGTG
>WFAB01003704.1:0-13404 GCA_018977245.1 Lethenteron camtschaticum
C
Organism: Lethenteron camtschaticum; assembly: GCA_018977245.1. Classification (NCBI taxonomy): domain Eukaryota; kingdom Metazoa; phylum Chordata; class Hyperoartia; order Petromyzontiformes; family Petromyzontidae; genus Lethenteron; species Lethenteron camtschaticum. The sequence goes on from WFAB01003704.1 coordinate 2, forward strand.
GAAAAAACCTAAGAATATCTTAAAGTGACTATGCGCAAAACGGAAACATCCAGGAAAAAACTGTGGATCATGTGACGACGTCTCATCATCAACATAAACATCATCACCGCGAGTACTTAACGACATGCAGAGAACGCGTCTTTGCTTGGGATGGTAATGGGTTGATTGGCATCGATGTTGTTTTTATATTTTAGATTTTTGTTATAAGAGGTGTAGGGTCCAACCGAGCTACCGAAATCAGTTTTTTTTAAATCCTTTATATTAAGTTCGCTTGCTTCTTGCTTGCGTGCTTGCGTGCTTGCTTGCTTACGACCGTGCAAATCTTTCGGTCGTTTTTTTTACCCACTTCCCGTGATCCAATCGAGCTGACATTTTGCACACAGACTCGTTGTGGGAGACAATTAATGTTCGTGAAAAAAATGTTTCCAAAACTTTACCACTGTTTAGGGAAAACAAATTAAATATGTAATTACCAATTGCTTAATACTGGCAGACAATCATCTGACCCATAGGTGGCAGCCATCTCAAGCCAGAGGACGATAGGACTCTAGCCGCCACGCATATAAAGGATTTATAGTGAAAAACTTTTTTTTTACGGGTTTACTTATTTTTAAATATATAAACGATCCTAGCTGTCTCAAATGATAGCAGATAAACGAAGTGGCCTTATAATCATTATCATCGTCGTCGTGTGGAAATGTAAAGCGGTAGCCAAATCACTCTGAGCTCACTTCGATTTCAAATGTGGAGGTGGGAAAAAAAACGGCGGAACCCGGAGATTAACAAAACTCCCCGAGACACGGAGAGAGAGAGAAAGAAAGACACGCAAACTCCAAATATACAGCAGCAGGCATCGTCAGGGTCGTGATCGAACCAACGACTCTGTATACCAGGCGAGTAGTAACATCTCCTAGCCACCGTGGATGATGATGAGAGGAGACACGCAAACTACAAATATACAGCAGCAGGCATCGTCAGGGTCGTGATCGAACCACGACTCCTGTATACCAGGCGAGGTAGTCAACATATCCTAGCCACCGTGATGATGATGATGAGAGAGAGACACGCAAACTCCAAATATACAGCAGCAGGCATCGTCAGGGTCGTGATCGAACCAACGACCTCCTGTATACCAGGCGAGGTAGTCAACATTCCTAGCCACCGTGATGATGATGATGAGAGAGAGACACGCAAACTCCAAATATACAGCAGCAGGCATCGTCAGGGTCGTATCGAACCAACGACCTCCTGTATACCAGGCGAGGTAGTTAACATCTCCTAGCCACCGTGATGATGATGATGAGAGAGAGAGACACGCAAACTCCAAATATACAGCAGCAGGCATCGTCAGGGTCGTGATCGAACCAACGACCTCCTGTATACCAGGCGAGGTAGTCAACATCTCCTAGCCACCGTGATGATGATGAGAGAGAGACACGCAAACTCCAAATATACAGCAGCAGGCATCGTCAGGGTCGTGATCGAACCAACGACCTCCTGTATACCAGGCGAGGTAGTCAACATATCCTAGCCACCGTGATGATGATGATGAGAGAGAGACACGCAAACTCCAAATATACAGCAGCAGGCATCGTCAGGGTCGTGATCGAACCCACGACCTCCTGCATACCAGGCGAGGTAGTTAACATCTCCTAGCCACCGTGATGATGATGATGAGAGAGAGAGACACGCAAACTCCAAATACACAGCAGCAGAGGCATCGTCAGGGTCGGGATCGAACCACGACCTCCTGCATACCAGGCGAGGTAGTTAACATCTCCTAGCCACCGTGATGATAATGATGAGAGAGAGACACGCAAACTCCACATATACAGCAGCAGGCATCGTCAGGGTCGTGATCGAACCAACGACCTCCTGTATACCAGGCGAGGTAGTCAACATATCCTAGCCACCGTGATGATGATGATGAGAGAGAGACACGCAAACTCCAAATATACAGCAGCAGGCATCGTCAGGGTCGTGATCGAACCAACGACCTCCTGTATACCAGGCGAGGTAGTCAACATATCCTAGCCACCGTGATGATGATGATGAGAGAGAGACACGCAAACTCCAAATATACAGCAGCAGGCATCGTCAGGGTCGTGATCGAACCAACGACCTCCTGTATACCAGGCGAGGTAGTCAACATATCCTAGCCACCGTGATGATGATGATGAGAGAGAGAGACACGCAAACTCCAAATACACAGCAGCAGCAGGCATCGTCCAGGGTCGGGATCGAACCCACGACCTCCTGCATACCAGGCAAGGTAGTTAACATCTCCTAGCCACCGTGATGATAATGATGAGAGAGACACGCAAACTCCACATATACAGCAGCAGGCATCGTCAGGGTCGTGATCGAACCAACGACCTCCTGTATACCAGGCGAGGTAGTCAACATATCCTAGCCACCGTGATGATGATGATGAGAGAGAGACACGCAAACTCCAAATATACAGCAGCAGGCATCGTCAGGGTCGTGATCGAACCAACGACCTCCTGTATACCAGGCGAGGTAGTCAACATATCCTAGCCACCGTGATGATGATGATGAGAGAGAGACACGCAAACTCCAAATATACAGCAGCAGGCATCGTCAGGGTCGTGATCGAACCAACGACCTCCTGTATACCAGGCGAGGTAGTCAACATATCCTAGCCACCGTGATGATGATGATGAGAGAGAGACACGCAAACTCCACATATACAGCAGCAGGCATCGTCAGGGTCGTGATCGAACCAACGACCTCCTGTATACCAGGCGAGGTAGTCAACATATCCTTGCCACCGTGATGATGATGATGAGAGAGAGACACGCAAACTCCAAATATACAGCAGCAGGCATCGTCAGGGTCGTGATCGAACCAACGACCTCCTGTATACCAGGCGAGGTAGTCAACATATCCTAGCCACCGTGATGATGATGATGAGAGAGAGACACGCAAACTCCAAATATACAGCAGCAGGCATCGTCAGGGTCGTGATCGAACCAACGACCTCCTGTATACCAGGCGAGGTAGTCAACATATCCTAGCCACCGTGATGATGATGATGAGAGAGAGACACGCAAACTCCAAATATACAGCAGCAGGCATCGTCAGGGTCGTGATCGAACCCACGACCTCCTGCATACCAGGCGAGGTAGTTAACATCTCCTAGCCACCGTGATGATGATGATGAGAGAGAGAGACACGCAAACTCCAAATACACAGCAGCAGCAGGCATCGTCAGGGTCGTGATCGAACCAACGACCTCCTGTATACCAGGCGAGGTAGTCAACATATCCTAGCCACCGTGATGATGATGATGAGAGAGAGACACGCAAACTCCAAATATACAGCAGCAGGCATCGTCAGGGTCGTGATCGAACCCACGACCTCCTGCATACCAGGCGAGGTAGTTAACATCTCCTAGCCACCGTGATGATAATGATGAGAGAGACAAGCAAACTCCAAATATACAGCAGCAGGCATCGTCAGGGTCGGCATCGAACCCACGACCTCCTGTATACCAGGCGAGGTAGTTAACATCTCCGAGCCACCGTGATGATAATGATGATGAGAGACACACGCAAACTCTGTTCTATTTTCTACCTACGTGACTTTACCGAAAGAACCAAAGAGTATGGATTCCTTCTGTCACGAAAGCTTCAAATCTAAATATAAATCACGATAATCAATAATTATCATTAATATCATCGCAATCATTTTCATCCTCGTGTACGCATCAAGAGCCACCCTCCCACCCCCCCTCGCCCCCCACCACCACCCCCCTCGCCCCCCTCCCACCCCCCTCGCCCCCCCCCCCACCACCACCAGCCCCCCCCCCCTATCCCTCGCCCCCCGCCCTCCCCAAACTCGAAATAAAGTTTCCCCTCGATTTTCTGCGGGGCTGAGCGAGCCAAACTAAAACAAACACGAACACACAAAAGACGATGACTTCAAGAGATATGGATGAGCCTGTTGTATTGTGCGTTTTTTTTAAAGTTTCCTGCCGACGTATTGTCCATACTTCCCCCCTCTCCCCGCACCTTTGGGAGGTTTTGGTGGAGGGAGCGTTTTGGAAATGGGCCCTGAATCAAGTTCTGAAAAGTGGCTCATTTATCACTCGAGCCAGGAGTAGAGAGAGAGAGAGAGAGGCTGGACTTGTTGTTCAAGGTCCTAAGAAACATCCTGCTAAGGTTTCGATTTAAAGCTTTTTTCGTGACTGCAGGGAATCGTCTTCTTGGTTCTTTCGGTAAAGTCACGTAGAAGGGGAATAATAAAATAATAAAAATAAAACATAATAAAATAATAAAAATAATAAAACATAAAATAATAATAATAATAAACATAGCAAAATAATAAAAATAAAACATAATAAAATAATAACATAAAACATTATAAAATAATAAAAATAAAACAATACAATTTCGATTTAAAGCTTTCGTGACTGCAGGGATTCATCTTCTTGGTTCTTTCGGTAAAGTCACGTAGAAGGGGAGTAATAAAATAATAAAAATTAAACATAATAAAATAATATTTCGGTAAAGTCACGTAGAAGGGAAGTAATAAAATAATGAAAATAAAACATAATGAAATAATAATTAAAAAAATAATATTTTATTATGTTTTAACATATTTTATTATGTTGAGGCTATACGGAGGAGCTTTGTCTGTGTGAGATATAGATGCCCGCTAATAGCACTTGCCCCAAAAAGTGCGTTGAGGCTATACGGGGGAGCTTTGTCTTTGTGAGCTATAGATTCACGATAACGGCACTTGCCCTAAAAAGTGCGTTGAGGCTATACGGGGGAGCTTTGTCTGTGTGAGATATAGATACTAGCTAACGGCACTTTCCCTAAAAAGTGCGTTAAGGCTTTACGGGGGAGCTTTGTCTTTGCGAGATATAGATACCAGCTAACGGCACTTGCCCCAAAAAGTATGTTGAGGCTATATGGGGGATCTTTGTCTCTGGGAGTCTCCCCCCAATGTTGCAAGCACACACATTGACGTACACCCGTAGACCTACTAACTCAAATTAATTACATGTTTGTATTCTTGCCACGCAAGGAGCACTGAGCGATGGAGCGATTCTTTTTTAAATCCTTTATATTAAGTTCGCTTGCTTGCGTGCTTGCTTGCTTGCTTAGGACCGTGCAAATCTTTCGGTCGTTTTTTAACCCACTTCCCGTGATCCAATCGAGCTGACATTTTGCACACAGACTCGTTGTGCGAGACAATTAATGTTCGTGAAATTTTTTCTCCAAAATTTTACACTGTTTAGGAAAAAAATATTATATTTAATTACCAATTGCTTAATGGTGCAATGCAATCATCTGACCCATAGGTGGCAGCCATCTCAAGCCAGAGGACGAGAGGACTCTAGCCGCCACGCATATAAAGGATTTATAGTGAAAAACTTTGTTTTTACGGGTTAATTTTTTTAGAAGCGTAGCCTGGCGATCACAAATGATAGCTCCATTGAAGTGGCTTATCAACATCGTCGTCGTCATCATCGTCGTCGTGTAAATAGAAGCAGCTAAATAATCTCTAAACGCGTGATATCGATCCTAAAGGTGTGGGGGGAAAATCCAAGAGATAACTGGGAGACAGAGAGAGAGAAACTCCAAATCTACAGCAGCCATTATCAGGGTCGTGATCGAACCCACGACCTCCTGCATACCAGGCGAGGTAGTCAACATCTCCTAGCCACCGTGATGATGATGAGAGACACACAAAGTCCAAATATACAGCAGCAGCCATCATCAGGGTCGTGATCGAACCCACGACCTCCTGCATGCCAGGAAAGAGAGTTAACATCTCCGAGCCACCGTGATGATGAGAGAGAGGCACGCAAACTCCAAATATACAGCAGCAGGCATCGTCAGGGTCGTGATCGAACCCACGACCTCCTGTATACCAGGCTAGGTAGTTAACATCTCCGAGCCACCGTGATGATGATGAGAGAGAGAGAGACACGCAAACTCCAAATATACAGCAGCAGGCATCGTCAGGGTCGTGATCGAACCCACGACCTCCTGTATACCAGGGGAAGTAGTTAACATATCCTAGCCACCGTGATGATGATGATGAGAGAGACACGCAAACTCCAAATATACAGCAGCCATCATCAGGGTCGTGATCGAACCCACGACCTCCTGTATGCCAGGCGAGGTAGTTAACATCTCCTAGCCACCGTGATGATGATGAGAGAGACACGCAAACTCCAAATATACAGCAGCAGGCATCGACAGGGTCGGAATCGAACCCACGACCTCCTGTGTACCAGGCGAGGTAGTTCACGTTTCGACCGATCAACACGCTAATGCATAGTGTGAGTGAGCTATAGATGTCCTCATGCCCTAGAAAGTATGTTAAGGCTACACGGGGGACCTTTGTCTTTGTGAGACGCCCCACAATGATTGTTCTAAACATGATGACCAGGTTTTCCCTTTCTTTCCGGCAATTAAACAGTTTGTGTTAAGATGTTAAAACACCAAACTGAAACATTCGCAAGGAATCACATCTGCATTAACCACATACACATATACTCGTGGTGAACATGCTACCATCAAAGGTTTGTACACGAAGCCATCCAAATATTCAAACACAGACATAATTTTAACCGTGATGATGGGTACAAACTTAGCAATCATTGGAAAGATGTTATTAACCATGCAAAAAAGATTTAACTACACATATTTGGACCATCTTATTTGACAGGCACTATTCTTCAGTTACCCTATAGTTTTTTCTTCTTTTTTCACGCACTGCTTTTCCTGCTTTAAGTTTTACCACACATATTTGGCAAATCTAGAATTAATCGCAGAAACGTAGCAATGTGCTGTTTCATCTACATAACAAAAGGCTCAGTCCCAATTTACATCAGCCGCACCTTTACATCAGCCGCACCTTAACAACTCTTATAACCTCCCAGTTCAACCAGTCTACACAACAAAGGCTCATTCCTAGCAGCGACTTCAGCCGCACCACCTCTACATAACAAAAGGCTCTGTCCCATTTACACCTTTACAGCAGCCGCACCTTAACAACTCTTAGAACCTCCCAGTTCAACCAGTCTACACAACAAAGGCTCATTCCTAACAGCGTGCTTCAGCCGCACCGAACCTCACAAAAACAATATCCAGGGCCTACCTTGGCTCCTCCCACCCTCAACCAGTATATATACAAGGACTGTTTTATTTGAATTTCTCTTTACTTGATACAGCAATCGTGCTGTGACGGTTCCACCTGAAGACGGAAGCTTGTGTTGCCTCCGAAACGTCGTGATTTTTTTTATTTTTTTTATTTACTTTTATTAATTTTAATTTTTACCTACGTGACTTTACCGAAAAAACCTAAGAATATGCAAACAGCATGCTTACCCCGAGCTCTCATACTCTGATGGTGCATTGTCTTTGAGTTGCGCGCCTTTTGGCGTCATCTGGTCCAACACCATGTGAGACTAGGCTCTAAGGAAAGCTGTCTCGGGTGTGGACCAATCAACTTCAAGGACAGTGCATATATTATCAGAGTTGTGTGTTTTTTTGTTTGCATTATGACTGCAGGTATTGTGGTCAATGCAAACATGACTCCTTGTAAAAAAAGGTGTCAGTTTTGTTGCCAGATAGAAGGGTTAAACACAGTTGTCAGTATTAAGGAATTATTATTTTTTGTTTTGTTTTATATTACCAAGTAAGGCCATGCTAAACTCTGTAGCCCATGTTCAGAAGCTACCCATCATCACCATCATCAACATTATCATCACCATCATCACCATCATCACCATCATCAACATCATCACCATCATCATCATCACCATCATCACCATCATCATCACCATCATCACCATCAACAACATTATCACCATCATCACCATCATCACCATCATCAACATCATCACCATCATCATCATCACCATCATCACCATCATCATCACCATCATCACCATCAACAACATTATCACCATCATCACCACCATCATCACCATCATCACTATCACCATCATCACCACCATCATCACCATCATCACCATCATCACCATCATCACCATCATCACCATCATCAACATTATCAACAACATCACCACCATCATCAACAACATCAACAACATCATCACCATCATCATTACCATCATCACCATCATCAACATTATCACCATCATCAACATTATCACCATCATCACCACCATCATCACCATCATCACCATCATCATCACCATCATCACCATCATCATCACCATCATCAACGTCATCACCATCATCACCACCACCATCATCATCACCACCATTATCATCACCACCATCATCACCACCATCATCATCACCACCATTATCATCACCACCATCATCATCACCACCACCATCATCACCATCATAATCACCATCACCACCGTCATCATCATCATCATCACCGTCATCACCATCATCATCACCACCATTACCACCATGACCACCATCATCACCACCATTACCACCATCACCACCATCATCATCACCACCACCATCACCACCATCATCACCACCATTACCACCATCACCACCATCATCATCATCACCACCATCACCACCATCATCACCACCATTACCACCATCACCACCATCACCACCATCATCATCATCATCAAAATCATCATCATCACGTGGATATTCATAGCAGCAGGCAAACATAACTCTGAAGGGAAAAACAAAACCACCCAACGCCGCATAGCCGCCTCGACCCCGTGGTGCCCTTATAAAACTCAACGTTTAACCAACTCACGCCGGCTTGTGCCCGCCCTCACAGTCGGGCATATTTGCGGAATACCCCACGCCCTGGCCATTGACTCTGGCTATTGACCGAGCAACCCAACGTTCCTACCAGCTCCCTCCGCAGGAAAATGTGTTAGTGGGTTGATGGGTGATGGGTGTGTGATGTTGGGGGTGATGGGGATGGACAATGGGGGCTGATGGGGGTTGGTGATGGTGCAGGGTTAGGCTGCAGAGTAAAGCCTGTCCGCATGAGACTCGGCGAATGTAATATTAACAATCGGGCAATCATCTCATCTCTCTCTCTCTGCTCTCTCCCTGCTCTCTGGACGACAACGTTGAGTGGGAGAGAGGTGAGAGAGAGAGAGAGCGAGCGAGAGATGAGACGAGGCACGCGAAAAAAATTTAAACGGAACAAGCATGAAGGGAAGACCAGGAGTTGATATGAGAGCGCAATTATCATCAGCGAGCAAGAGAGAGCGAACAGAAAGCAAATTGATCTGTGTCTGTGTGTGTCTCCTCTGTGTGTGTGTGTGACTCTGTGTGTGTCTGTGTGTGTGTCTGTGTGTGTGTGTGTCTGTGTGTCTGTGTGTGTTTGTCTGTGTGTGTCTCTGTGTGTGTCTCTGTGTGTGTGTCTGTGTGTGTGTCTGTGTGTGTCTATGTGTGTGTCTCTGTGTGTGTCTGTGTGTGTGTGTCTGTGTGTGTCTATGTGTGTGCGTCTGTGTGTGTCTCTGTGTGTGTGTCTCTGTGTGTGTCTCTGTGTGTGTGTGTCTCTGTGTGTGTGTCTCTGTGTGTGTCTGTGTGTGTGTGTCTCTGTGTGTGTGTCTCTGTGTGTGTCTGTGTGTCTGTGTGTGTGTCTTTGTGTGTGTCTCTGTGTGTGTCTGTGTGTGTGTGTCTGTGTGTGTGTGTGTCTGTGTGTGTGTGTCTCTGTGCGTGTCTCTGTGTGTGTTTCTGTGTGGTGTCTCTGTGTGTGTGTTTGTGTGTGTCTGTGTGTGTGTCTGTGTGTGTGTCTCTGTGTGTGTGTGTCTCTGTGTGTGTGTCTCTGTGTGTGTGTCTCTGTGTGTGTGTCTGTGTGTGTGCCTGGGTGTGTGTATCTGTGTGTGTGTCTTTGTGTGTGTCTTTGTGTGTGTCTGTGTGTGTGTCTGTGTCTTTGTGTGTGCGTCTCTGTGTGTGTCTCTGTGTGTGTGTCTCTGTGTGTGTGTCTCTGTGTGTGTCTCTGTGTGTGTCTCTGTGTGTGTGTCTTTGTGTGAGTGTCTCTGTGTGTGTCTCTGTGTGTGTGTCTCTGTGTGTGTCTCTGTGTGTGTGGGTCTCTGTGTGTGTCTGTGTGTGTGTCTGTATCTCTGTGTGTGCGCCTGTGTGTGTGTCTGTGTGTGTGTCTCTGTGTGTCTCTGTGTGTGTGTCTCTGTGTGTGTGTGTCTGTGTGTGTGTCTGTGTGTGTGTCTGTATCTCTGTGTGTGCGCCTGTGTGTGTGTCTGTGTGTGTGTCTCTGTGTGTGTGTCTGTGTGTGTCTGTGTGTGTGTCTGTATCTCTGTGTGTGCGTCTGTGTGTGTGTGTGTCTGTGTGTGTGCGTCTCTGTGTGTGTGTCTGTGTGTGTGTGTGTCTCTGTGTGTGCATCTTTGTGTGTGTGTGTCTTTGTGTGTGTGTGTCTGTGTGTGTGTGTCTGTGTGTGTGTGTCTCTGTGTGTGTGTCTCAAGGACAGTGCATATCATTATCATCATCAGAGTTGTTTCTTTTTGTTTGCATTTTGACTGCTCGTGTTGCGGTTATTGCAAACATGACGCCTTGTATAAAGGTGTCAGTTTTTGCACCAGTTGAAAGGGTAAAAACCTATTACTATATTTTGCCACTGGTAAAGGAGATGTCTCATAGTGTGAATGCTTACCCCGAGCTCTCAATACTCTGATAGTGCGCTGTCTTTGAGTTGTACGCCTTTTGGCGTCATCTGGTCCAACACCAATGGAGACTAGGCTCTAAGAAAAGCTGTCTCGGGTGTGGACCAATCAACTTCAAGGACAGTGCATATCATCATCATCATCAGAGTTGTTTCTTTTTGTTTGCATTTTGACTGCTTGTGTTGTGGTTATTGCAAACCCGATGCCTTGTATAAAGGTGTCAGTTTTTGTACCAGTTGAAAGGGTAAAAACTACTACTATATTTTGCCACTGGTAAAGGAGTTCTCATAGTGTTCCACTGGCTGTTGGGGCTGCATGGGGGAGGGGGGGGGGATCTTTGCGCGTGTGTGAGGACGTCCAAATCATGCCGCTTAAAGATCGGCCGCATTAGGCGAATCGATACAAATTGAAGGCGCGCTCTTATCTGGCCCGGCAGCCCAGCGCACACACACCGTAGATTAGGGCACACGCACGCACATCCATCTCTCGCTGACCCCTCTCAAGTCCTACAGAGTCAGCGGGGTTGGTGCAGGAATTCATCGAGCTACACACAACCCACACACCGCACGCAACCCACCCCACTACAACCCACACAACCCAACACACCCCATCCTACCCACTCCACCCCACACAACCCCACCCACCCACCCTACCCCACCCCATCCACCACCCACCCACCCACTTCAACCCACACCACCCAAGCCGCCCCATCCCATTCCACGCACCCCACCCACCCAAACCACCCCACCCACCCGCCTCACCCACCTCACCCCACTCCACGTACCCCACCCACCCCACCCACCCAATACACCCACCCACCCCACCGACCCCACCACACCCACCTCACCCACCCACCCTACTCCACCCACCCCATGCACCCCACCCCACCTCACCCACCCACCCTACCCCACCCACACCACCCACCCTACCCCACCCACCCCACCGACCTCACCCCACCCACCCACCTCACCCAACCCACCCCACCCACGCACCCCACCCCATCCCACGCACCCTACCCCACCCCACCGACTCCACCCCACCCACCTCACCCCACTCCACGCACCCCACCCACCCCAACCACCCAATCCACCCATCCACCCTACCCCACCCACCCCACCCACCTCACCCAACCGACCCCACCCCACCTCACCCACCCCACCACACCCACCCACCTCACCCACCCACCCACCCCACCCACCCCACCACACCCACCCACCCACCCCACCCACCCCACCCACCCCACCCACCCCACCCACCCATTCCACCCATCCACCCTACCCCACCCACCCCACCCACCTCACCCAACCGACCCCACCCCACCTCACCCACCCCACCACACCCCACCCACCCACCACACCCACCCCACCCACCCACCCACCCCACCCACCCCACCCACCCATCCACCCTACCCCACCCACCCCACCCACCCCACCCACCTCACCCAACCGACCCCACCCCACCTCACCACCCCACCACACCCACCCACCCACCCACCCACCCACCCCACCCACCCACCACACCCACCCCACCCACCCCACCCACCCCACCCACCCAATCCACCCATCCACCCTACCCCACCCACCCCACCCACCTCACCCAACCGACCCCACCCCACCTCACCCACCCACCCCACCCACCCCACCACACCCACCCACCCACCCCACCCACCCCACCCACCCCACCCACCCAATCCACCCATCCACCCTACCCCACCCACCCCACCCACCTCACCCAACCGACCCCACCCCACCTCACCCACCCCACCACACCCCACCCACCCCACCCCACCCACCCCACCCACCCCACCCACCCCACCCACCCAATCCACCCATCCACCCTACCCCACCCACCCCACCCACCCCACCCACCTCACCCAACCGACCCCACCTCACCCACCCCACCACACCCACCTACCTCACCCACCCACCCCACCCACCCCACCACACCCACCCAACCCACCCCACCCACCCCACCCACCCCACCCACCCCACCCACCCAATCCACCCATCCACCCTACCCCACCAACCCCACCCACCCCACCCACCTCACCCAACCGACCCCACCCCACCTACCCCACCCCACCCCACCCCACCCATCCCACCCACCCAACCCACCCCACCCACCCACCCCACCCCACCCACCCAACCCACCCCACCCCACCCACCCAACCCACCTCACCCACCCCACCCCACCCACCCCACCCCACCCCACCCACCCAACCCACCTCACCCACCCCACCCCACCCATCCCACCCATGGCAACCCAGTGTTTCGTCATCTCCTCTCGTTTGTAAGTCGGAACAGATGGAGATTAGTCCACACACCCGCAGCTGTTCCGCAAATCTCAGGGCGCGGCGATCGACACGAAAAGGTTCTGTGATGATATCCCCCGAGGCCGAGCGAAGTTGTGGAATTTTGGGATTTTGGGAGGGAGAGGGGAGGGGAGGGAGAGGGGAGGGAGGGGGGAGGGGGAGGGGAGGGGGAGGGGAGGGGAGGGGAGGGGAGGGAGGGGGAGGGGAGGGGAGAGGGGGAGGGAGAGGGGAGGGGAGGGGAAGGGAGGAGGGAGGGGAGAGGGGAGGGGAGGGGAGAGGGAGGGAGAGGGGGAGGGGAGGGGGAGGGGGAGGGGAGGGGGAGGGGAGGGAGAGGGGAGGGGGAGGGGAGGGGGAGGGGGAGGGAGGGGGAGGGGAGGGGAGGGGAGGGGAGGGGGAGGGGAGGGAGGGGAGGGGGAGGGGAGGGAGGGGAGGGGGAGGGGGAGGGGGAGGGGAGTGGGGGAGGGGGAG
>WFAB01003706.1:0-13399 GCA_018977245.1 Lethenteron camtschaticum
TCCCTCGTTGGGTCCATCGCAGTACGGACACTCTGGTTGCACGGTCCTGGGCACGCACGGCGGTGGGGGTGGGGTGAGGAGGTGCCAACAGCACACGAAGCACACCGCAACCTACACCGCACCACCACACTGCGACACAACCTACACAAGCACACAACACCACCACACCACCACCACACCACCACCACACCACCACCACACCACCACACCCTACACACCCGCCCCTCAAAGACAAAGATCCCCCATATAGCCTCAAAAGACTGTAGGGGCAAGTGCTGCTAGCGAGTAGCACCTATGAAGGCCGGCACGGCACACGAGGGGTGGGCGGCCAGCACCACGCCCGGTCGGCCTTTGTCTCCCCTGTGGCGATGTTTACACACCACACCAGGTACTCATTTGATGCTGAGTCGACCTAGGGGAGGCACAGTACAGGTTCAAATAATCGTCACTTGTGTGGGCCGTGAGCAGGAATCGAACTTGGGATGCCGGGTTCGGAGCGCAGCGCGCTAACCACTACACTACCGCTCCACAGTGTTCATAGCACACACATACACACCAACACATATCAACACACACACCAATACACACACACCCACAAACACCCACTCACACAGACCAATACACACACACTCACCCACACACACACACACCCATACACACATCCAAACACACCCATACACACACACCCACTCACCTACACACACCAACACACACACCCACACACCCACTCACCAACACACACACACACCCACACACACACACATACACACTCACACCCACACACACCCACATCCACACACACACCCACTCACCAACACCCACACACTCACACATACATACACACTCACACACATCCACACACACACCCACATACACACTCACACACACCCACTCACCAACACACACCAACACACACACACATACACCCACATACACACTTACACACACCCACTCACCAACACACACACACCACATAACACTCCACCACACTCACCAACACACACACACTCACACCACACTCACACACACACCCACATACACACTCACACACACTCACCACACACACACACTCACACACACACCCATACACACACATACATACCACTCACACACATCCACACACACACCCACATACACACTCACACACACCCACTCACCAACACACACCAACCACACCACATACACCCACATACACACTCACACACACCCACTCACCAACACACACACACCCACATAACACTCACACACACCCACTCACCAACACACACACACTCACACACACACCCATACACACACCCACATACACACTCACACACACCCACTCACCAACACACACACCCACATACACACTCACACACACCCACTCACCAACACACCACACCCACATACACACTCACACACACCCACTCACCAACACACACACACTCACACACACACCCATACACACCCCACATACACACACACCCACTCACCAACACACACACACACACCCACATACACACTCACACACACCCACTCACCAACACACACACTCACACACACACCCATACACACACCCACATACACACTCACACACACCCACTCACCAACACACACACACCCACAACACACTCACACACACCCACTCACCAACACACACTCACACACACTCACACACACACCCACATACACACTCACACACACCCATCACCAACACACACACACCCACATACACACTCACACACACCCACTCACCAACACACACACACACACACACCCATACACACACCCACATACACACTCACACACACCCACTCACCAACACACACACACCCACATACACACTCACACACACCCACTCACCAACACACACTCACACACACTCACACACACACCCACATACACACTCACACACACCCAGTCACCAACACACACACACCCACATACACACTCACACACACCCACTCACCAACACACCACACACTCACACACACCCATACACACACCCACATACACACTCACACACACCCACTCACCAACACACACACACCCACATACACACTCACACACACCCACTCACCAACACACACTCACACACACTCACACACACACCCACATACACACTCACACACACCCAGTCACCAACACACACACACCCACATACACACTCACACACACCCACTCACCAACACACACACACACACACACCCATACACACACCCACATACACACTCACACACACCCACTCACCAACACACACACACCCACATACACACTCACACACACCCACTCACCAACACACACTCACACACACTCACACACACACCCACATACACACTCACACACACCCAGTCACCAACACACACACACCCACATACACACTCACACACACCCACTCACCAACACACACACACTCACACACACACCCATACACACACCCACATACACACTCACACACACCCACTCACCAACACACACACACCCACATACACACTCACACACACCCACTCACCAACACACACTCACACACACTCACACACACACCCACATACACACACACACACCCAGTCACCACACACACACACCCACATACACACTCACACCACCCACTCACCAACACACACACACTCACACACACACCCATACACACACCCACATACACACTCACACACACCCACTCACCAACACACACACACCCACATACACACTCACACACACCCACTCACCAACACACACTCACACACACTCACACACACACCCACATACACACTCACACACACCCAGTCACCAACACACACACACCCACATACACACTCACACACACCCACTCACCAACACACACACACTCACACACACACCCATACACACACCCACATACACACTCACACACCCACTCACCAACACACACACACCCACATACACACTCACACACACCCACTCACCAACACACACTCACACACACTCACACACACACCCACATACACACTCACACACACCCAGTCACCAACACACACACACCCACATACACACTCACACACACCCACTCACCAACACACACACACTCACACACACACCCATACACACACCCACATACACACTCACACACACCCACTCACCAACACACACACACCCACATACACACTCACACACACCCACTCACCAACACACACTCACACACACTCACACACACACCCACATACACACTCACACACACCCAGTCACCAACACACACACACCCACATACACACTCACACACACCCCTCACCAACACACACACACTCACACACACACCCATACACACACCCACATACACACTCCACACACCCACTCACCAACACACACACACCCACATACACACTCACACACACCCACTCACCAACACACACTCACACACACTCACACACACACCCACATACACACTCACACACACCCAGTCACCAACACACACACCCACATACACACTCACACACACCCACTCACCAACACACACACACTCACACACACACCCATACACACACCCACATACACACTCACACACACCCACTCACCAACACACACACACCCACATACACACTCACACACACCCACTCACCAACACACACTCACACACACTCACACACACACCCACATACACACTCACACACACCCAGTCACCACACACACACCCACATACACACTCACACACACCCACTCACCAACACACACACACTCACACACACCCCCATACACACACCCACATACACACTCACACACACCCACTCACCAACACACACACACCCACATACACACTCACACACACCCACTCACCAACACACTCACACACACACCCACATACACACTCACACACACCCAGTCACCAACACACACACACCCACATACACACTCACACACACCCACTCACCAACACACACTCACACACACTCACACACACACCCACATACACACTCACACACACCCAGTCACCAACACACATACACCCACATACACACTCACACATACCACTCACCAACACACACTCACACACACTCACACACACACCCACATACACACTCACACACACCCAGTCACCAACACACACACACCCACATACACACTCACACACACCCACTCACCAACACACACTCACACACACTCACACACACACCACATACACACTCACACACACCCAGTCACCAACACACACCCACATACACACTCACACACACCCATGTATTCTGCGGGTTGCTGCACATCGTCCTCGTCGCTCCCCAGCCACCAACTGTCCCACAGGGACCTCTTCCCCGACAGCGACCTCGCGTATTCCCTCTTGAGGGGGACCTCGCCACAGCAGGGGGCGCGTCTCCCTGGGGGGCTCCTCCGTCCCGTACAGGATCAGGGACCACTCCTTCAGCTTCCCTGTGGAGCGGGAGGACACTCAGATTAGCGAGGCGTCAAAACGCTGCGGGCGTTTCACCAGGACCTGCATCTCCGCTCTATTGCCCTGGTCGAGACCTGGGTTATTCTTCTGGTACGGGAGGATGTGCAGGCCGAGAGGACTTGCCGAAGACTGGCACCAGCAGTGTCAAAATGGGCCTCTGTGGGGGAGGCTCGTGAAGGACCCTGCTGGGTAGTTGGAGCAGTGGCCGTTCAGCAACAGTGGAGGGCGGAGGAGTGACGCTCACAACAACAGAGCAGGACACCGAGTGGGTAAAACGCAGCGAGTTGGCACAGTGGGGACCAACAGGTGGCGCATCGGTCAGTCGTCTCGGTCGGTCAACCCGTGACACCTGGGTCTGCCCAGTGACTTCCTGTCAGCGAGCCTCAAAGTACACCGAGCCTGGCACAAGCACGGTGGTGACATAATGGCGAATGTTGTACCCATGGCCTTGGGGTTGCGGGGCTGCGAGGGGGTGTCCAGGATTTCCAGGACCCAGGCCCCCCCTGGGGCCTCCCCCCAGCAGTGCGAGGTCATGAACTCCCAGTCCTTGAACCCCTCCTGGGAGTGGTCGTACATCCTGCTCGCACGCACGGGCCAGAGCGCACACGTCCCCGTCTCTCTCCGGCCCGCTACTACCGCCGTCACTCTTTCGGTAAACTTCACTCGTCGATTCCTCCAGACGCGTTGATGACTCGGTCTCTACTGTTCACATCTCGGGGGCAAGATGTTAACTTCGTCACCTGGTATACAGGAGGTCGTGGGTTCTATCTCGACCCTGATGCCTCGATATTTGGAGTTTGCATGTTCTCCCCGTGGTCGCGTGGATTTTTATGGTCCTCTGTTTTTTCCCTCCACATTTAGAATCAACAACGAGTGTTTAGAGTATTTGACTGCTATACATTTTCATGTGATAAGCCACTTCGCTAAGCTATAATTTGTGGCCAGGTCGCTTCTGAAAAAGAGCTATATAGTTCAGTAGGCCTTACGTGGTAAAATAAAAATAGTTTAGAGTTGTTTTACAACAATACACCCACTCACCCACCCTCCCACTCACCCACCCACTCACCCACCCACTCACTCACCCACCCACTCACTCATCCACCCACTCACTCACCCACCACTCACCCACCCACCCTCCCACTCACTCACCCACTCACTCACCCACTCACTCACTCACCCACCCACTCACCCACCCACTCACTCACCCACCCACCCACCCACTCACTCACCCACTCACTCACCCACCCTCCCACTCACCACACTGCAGGTCACCTCACCCCTCTCTCTCTGCTTCTTCCCTCGCACTGCTCCACTGTGGAAGTCCCTCCCCCCACCATCGTCTCTCTCTCCACCAAGCTCTCATCGTCATAACCTCGCTCGATTAAAAAAAACACGTTGCACTGGTATCTGTTACAACTTCAATAGTAGTGCTGTTTGTTGCTGGCCACTCAACGTTTGGGCATTGGGGCCCCGGCTCTCAGCGACTGTGTTAACAGACAAAGAAACCTATGCACCTACCCATCTCCTCACCTCACCTGCCCATTAATTTCCCCGCCTGTCCACCACCTTGCCGCTCCACCTGCTCACCTCCCACCTGCCCACCCGTCCACCTCCTCACCCTCCTCACCGGTTGGCGAGCAGCTGTGAGCGCGTGCCGGCGGGCGAGGTGAGGAAGATGGCGAGGTCCCCGCGCCGCACGTGTGTGAGCGTCACGCGCACCACCACGTGCTCCAGGTGAGCGACGCGGCCTGCCGGGTCGTCGCGGCAACCGCTCACCTTGGCGATCGCCACCAGCTTCTTCTCCGGCCGAATCCACCTGTCCACAGGATCAACGTAACTTGGGCCACTAAGCGGCACGACCACGGCAGCGCTGGCGGCACAATCACGGCAGGCCGGTGTACTCACGTGAGAGTGCGGTCCGCGTGGCCCCGGCACGTGTGCTGCTCGGGCACGCGGCGCCACGACTCCGCAGCCACCACCATCGCCTCCGCATTCATTAACCCGAAGCCGTACAGGTGGCTCACTGCACGGGGCGGGGGGAGGGCACGGGGGAGCGGGGAGGCATGGGGGGCACGAGGGACACGGGGAGAGCGGGGGAGGCATGGGGGGGGGCGATATTATTGCGCGGTATGAGTGATGTGGTGTGTATGGTATGTATGTTGAACTTTGCACCGTACGTAGCCAACTGTGGGGAAGGACAACAAACTAAACACAAGAAGCAGTTTAAGAAATTAGTTTTCAATCATTTAAAAGTGCATAGCTCCAATGGCTTCCTAAAAAAAGAAGAGCGCGTCTGAAAGCGCGCAGGTGATGTTCGATGGCCAGCCAAAAGCCGCTGCGAGAATGACGGAGTTTTGTGATGGTTTATGCCCTTGACGAGATGTGGAAAGCGCTTTGTGTGGAAAGAGTGCGATGGTGAGTGGGATTGGTATGGTGCGGTGTATGTATGGTGATTACGGTGAGTGCGGTGTGGTGAGTGTGGCTGGTGAGTGTGGTGAGTGTGGCGTGGTGAGTGTGGTGAGTGTGGTGTGCTGAGTGTGCTGAGTGTGGTGTGGTGAGTGTGGCGTGGCTGAGTGCGGTGAGTGTCGTGGTGTGGTGTGGTGAGTGTGGTGAGTGTGGTGAGGTGGTGAGTGCGGTGAGTGGTGGTAGTGGTGAGTGAGTGTGGTGAGTGTGTGTGTGGTGAGTGTGGTGAGTGTGGTGAGTGCGGTGAGTGTGGTGAGTGCGGTGAGTGCGGTGAGTGTGGTGAGTGGTAAGTGTGGTGAGTATGGTAAGTGTGGTGAGTGCGGTGTGGTGAGTGTGGTGTGGTGAGTGTGGTGTGGTGTGGTGANTGTGGTGAGGTGCGGTGAGTGCGGTGAGTGTGGTGAGTGTGGTGTGGCGAGTGTGGTGAGNGCGGTGAGTGTGGTGAGTGTGGTGTGGTGGTGTGGTGTGGTGAGTGTGGTGAGTGCGGTGAGTGTGGTGAGTGTGGTGTGGTGAGTGTGGCGAGTGTGTGAGCGCGGTGAGTGCGGTGAATGTGGTGAGTGTGGTGTGGTGAGTGCGGTAGTGCGGGAGTGTGGTGAGTGTGGTGTGGGAGTGTGGTGAGTGCGGTGAGTGGTGGTGNGGTGGTGCGGTGAGTGTGGTGGTGAGTGCGGTGTGGGTGAGTGCGGTGAGTGTGGTGNGTGTGGTGAGTGTGGTGAGTGTGGTGTGGCGAGTGTGGTGAGAGCGGTGATTGTGGTGAGTGCGGTGAGTGCGGTGAGTGTGAGTGAGTGTGGTGAGTGCGGTGAGTGTGGTGTGGTGAGTGCGGTGAGTGTGGTGAGTGGGTGAGTGTGGTGAGTGTGGTCTCAGCGCCGCCCGGCCCGTTGGTCGTAGTGCAGCCACGAGGTGTGCAGGCCGCGAGGTCCTANCACCAGGTGCTGNACGTCCCTCCAGGTGAGCCGCGGGCTGTGGGACACTCACCACAATCACCGCCACGCTCACCATGATGTGTCTTGATGCATGAGTGGGTAATGTAGTGGTATATATCGTGGTGAGTGTGGTAGTGAGTGCGGTACATGTGGTGAGTGTGGTGGTGAGTGCGGTACATGTGGTGAGTATGGTGGTGAGTGAGGCGGTGAGTGTGGTGGTGAATGCGGTGGTGAGTGTGGCGGTGAGTGTGGTAACACGTGGTGAGTGTGGTGGTGAGTGTGTTGGTGAGTGCGGTACGCATGGTGAGTGTGCTGGACAGTATGGTGGACTGTGGTGGTGAGTGCGGTGGTGGTGCGGTAGTGGTGGTGAGGGTGGTGATGAGTGTAGTGGTGGCGGTGGTGAGTGTGGTGGTGAGGGTGGTGATGAGTGTGGTGGTGAGAGTGGTGAGTGTGGTGGTGAGTGCGGTGGTGAGTGCGGTAGTGAGTGTGAGGGTGGTGATGAGTGTAGTGGTGACAGCGGTGGTGAGTGTGGTGGTGAGTGCGGTGGTGAGTGTGGTGGTGAGTGCGATGATGAGTGTGGTGGTGAACACGTGGTGAGTGTGGTGGTGAGTGGGTGATGAGTTCGGTGGTGAGTGTGGTACTTGTGGTGAGTGCCGGTGGTGAGTGTGGTGGTGAGTGCGGTGGTGAGTGTGGTGGTGAGTGCGGNACACGTGGTGAGAGCGGTGGTGACTGCGGTGGTGAGTGTGGTGGTGACTGCGGTGGTGAGTGTGGTGGTGAGTGTGGTGGTGAGTNCGGTGGTGAGTGTGGTGGTGAGTGTGATGGTAAGTACGGTGGTGAGTGTGGTGGTGAGTGAGGTGGTGAGTGAGGTGGTGGTGAGTGGTGAGTGTGNTGGTGAGTGGTTGGGTGTGAGTACAGTGGTGAGTGTGGGTGAGTGAGGTGGTGAGTGATGGTGGTGAGGTGGTGGTGAGTGGTGAGTGGTGAGTGTGGTNGTGAGGTGTGGTGNTGTGGTGGTGAGTGTGGTGGTGGTGGTGGTGGTGGTGGTGGGTGTGGTGGTGGTGGTGGTGAGTGAGGTGGTGAGTGTGGTGGTGAGGAGGTGGTGAGTNGTGTGGTGGTGGTGAGTGTGGTGGTGAGTGTGGTGGTGAGTGTGGTGGTGAGTGAGGTGGTGAGTGTGGTGGTGAGTGAGGTGGTGAGTGTGGTGGTGAGGTGGTGGTGAGTGTGGTGGTGAGTGAGGTGGTGAGTGTGGTGGTGAGTGTGGTGGTGAGTGTGGTGGTGAGTGAGGTGGTGAGGTGGTGGTGNGTGAGGTGAGTGTGGTGGTGAGTGAGGTGGTGAGTGTGGTGGTGAGTGTGGTGGTGAGTGTGGTGGTGGTGGTGAGTGTGGTGGTGGTGGTGAGTGTGGTGGTGTAGTGAGGTGGTGAGTCGCGGTGGTGAGTGAGGTGGTGAGTGTGGTGGTGAGTGTGGTGGTGAGTTGGTGGTGAGTGGTGGTGAGTGGTGGTGAGTGTGGTGGTGAGTGTGGTGGTGAGGTGGTGGTGAGTGAGGTGGTGAGGGTGGTGAGTGGGTGGTGAGTGTGGTGGTGAGTGTGGTGGTAGTGGTGGTGGTNCGGTGGTGAGTGTGGTGGTGAGTGTGGTGGTGAGTGTGGTGGTGNGTGTGGTGGTGGTGTGGTGGTGNTGTGAGTNGTGGTGGTGGTGAGTGTGGTGGTGAGTGTGGTGGTGGTGTGGTGAGTGTGGTGGTGAGTGAGGTGGTGAGTGTGGTGGTGGTGGTGAGTGTGGTGGTGAGTGTGGTGGTGTAGTGAGGTGGTGAGTGTGGTGGTGAGTGAGGTGGTGAGTGTGGTGGTGAGTGAGTGGTGAGTGTGGTGGTGAGTGTGGTGGTGAGTGTGGTGGTGAGTGAGGTGGTGAGTGCGGTGGTGAGTGAGGTGGTGAGTGCGGTGGTGNGTGAGTGGTGNGTGTGGTGGTGAGTGTGGTGGTGAGTGCGGTGGTGAGTGAGTGGTGAGTGTGGTGGTGAGTGTGGTGGTGAGNCGGTGGTGAGTGTGGGGTGAGGTGGTGAGTGTGGTGGTGGTGAGTGGTGAGTGGTGTGGTGAGTGTGATGGTGAGTGTGGTGGTGAGATTGGTGGTGAGTGTGGTGGTGNGTGAGTGGTGAGTGTGGTGGTGAGTGTGGTGGTGAGTGTGGTGAGTGCGGTGGTGAGTGCGGTGGTGAGGTGGTGGTGGTGAGTGTGGTGGTGGTGAGTGTGGTGGTGAGGTGGTGGTGAGTGTGGTGGTGAGGGTGGTGATGGTGGTGAGGTGGTGAGTGTGGTGAGTGTGGTGGTGAGGGTGGTGAGTGTGGTGGTGAGGGTGGTGAGTGTGGTGGTGAGTGGTGAGTCTGGTGGTGAGGGTGGTGAGTGTGGTGGTGNGCTGTGGTGAGTGTGGTGGTGAGGGTGGTGAGTGGTGGTGGTGAGTGAGGTGGTGAGTGTGGTGGTGAGTGTGGTGGTGAGTGTGGTGAGTGTGGTGGTGAGTGTGGTGGTGAGTGGTGACGGTGGTGAGTGTGGTGGTGAGTGGTGGTGAGTGTGTGGTGAGTGGTGAGGGTGGTGAGTGTGTGGTGNGTGTGGTGGTGAGGTGGTGGGGTGTGGTGGTGGTGGTGGTGAGTGTGGTGGTGAGTGTGTGTGTGAGTGTGTGGTGATGGTGGTGGTGGTGAGTGTGGTGGTGAGTGTGGTGGTGAGTGNGTGGTGGGGTGTGGTGAGGTGTGGTGAGTGTGGTGGTGAGTGGTGGTGAGTGTGGTGGTTGGTGAGGTGGTGGTGAGTGTGGTGGTGGTGTGGTGGTGCGGTGGTGAGTGCGGTGGTGATGGTGGTGAGTGTGGTGGTGGTGGTGATGTGGTGGTGAGTGTGGTGGTGAGGTGGTGGTGGGTGGGTGAGGGTGGTGAGGGTGGTGAGTGGTGGTGGTGAGGTGGTGAGTGTGGTGGTNTAGTGGTGAGTGGGTGGTGAGGGTGGGGTGGTGAGGTGGTGAGGTGGTGGTGAGTGGTGGTGGTNGTGGTAGGTGGTGAGTGTGGTGGTGAGGGTGGTGAGTGTGGTGGTGAGTNAGGTGGTGAGTGTGGTGGTGAGTGTGGTGGTGAGTGAGGTGGTGAGTGTGGTGGTGAGTGTGGTGGTGAGTNCGGTGGTGAGTGTGGTGGTGAGAGTGGTGAGTGTAGTGGTGAGTTGTGGTGGTGAGTGTGGTGGTGAGGGTGGTGGTGGTGGTGGTGGTNGTGAGTGTGGTGGTGGTGAGTGTGGTGGTGAGTGTGGTGGTGAGTGTGGTGGTGGTGAGTAAGTGAGGTGGTGAGTGTGGTGGTGAGTGAGGTGGTGAGTGTGGTGTGAGTGTGGTGGTGAGTGTGTGGTGAGGGTGGTGGTGAGTGTGGTGGTGAGTGTGGTGGTGAGTGTGGTGGTGGTGTGGTGTGAGTGTGGTGGTCAGTGGTGAGTGTGGTGGTCAGTGTGGTGGTGAAGTGTGGTGGTGAGTGTGGTGGTGAGGATNTGGTGGTGTGGTGAGTGTGGTGGTGAGTGTGGTGAGTGGTGGTGAGTGTGGTGGTGATGTGGTGGTGGGGTNTGAGTGGTGGTGGTGAGATGTGGTGGTGAGTGGTGGTGGTGNTGGTGANTGTGGTGGTGAGTGGTGAGTGTGGTGGTGANTGTGGTGGTGAGTGTGGTGGTGAGTGTGGTGGTGAGTGTGGTGGTGAGTGAGGTGGTGAGTGTGGTGGTGAGCGGTGGTGAGTGANGTGGTGAGTGTGGTGTGAGTGTGGTGGTGNGTGAGGTGGTGAGTGGTGAGTGTGGTGGTGAGTGTGGTGGTGAGTGTGGTGGTGAGAGTGTGGTGAGTGTGGTGGTGAGTGTGGTGGTGAGTGTGGTGGTGAGTGAGGTACGGTGAGAGTGGTGGTGAGTGTGGTGGTGAGTGTGGTGGTGAGTGTGGTGGTGAGTGGGGTGGTGTAGTGGTGAGTGGTGGTGGTGGTGGTGANTGTGGTGGTGAGTGTGGTGGTGATGAGGTGGTGAGTGTGGTGGTGAGTGCTANTGGTGAGTGANGTGGTGAGTGTGGTGGTGAGTTCGTGGTGGTGAGTGAGTGGTGAGTNAGTGAGTGTGGTGGTGAGTGTGGTGAGTGTGGTGAGGTGGTGAGTGAGGTGGTGAGTGTGGTGGTGAGTGTGGTGAGTGTGGTGGTGAGTGTGGTGGTGAGTGTGGTGGTGAGTGTGGTGGTGATGGTGAGTGTGGTGGTGAGTGTGGTGGTGAGTGTGGTGNGTGTGGTGAGTGTGGTGGTGAGTGTGGTGGTGAGTGTGGTGGTGAGTGTGGTGGTGAGTGGTGAGTGTGGTGGTGAGTGTGGTGGTGAGTGTGGTGGTGAGTGTGAGTGTGGGGTGAGTGTAGTGGTGAGTGTGGTGTTGAGAGTGGGGTGAGTGTGGTGGTGAGTGTGGTGGTGAGAGTGTGGTGAGTGTGATGGTGAGTNCGGTGGTGAGTGTGGTNGTGAGTGTGGTGGTGAGTGTGGTGGTGAGTGGTGGTGAGTGTGGTGAGTGTGGTGGTGAGNGTGGTGGTGAGTGGGGTGGTGAGTGTGGTGGTGGTGTGGTGGTGAGTGCAGGTGGTGGTGGTGAGAGTGGGTGGTGAGTGATAGTGGTGAGTGAGGTGGTGGTGAGGTGGTGGTGTGGTGGTGAGTGTGGTGGTGAGTGTGGTGGTGAGTGGTGAGTGTGGTGGTGAGTGTGGTGGTGAGTGTGGTGGTGAGTGTGGTGGTGGTGGTGGTGAGTGTGGTGGTGAGTANGTGGTGAGTGTGGTGTGAGTGGGTGGTGAGTGGGGTGGTGAGTGTGGTGGTGAGTGATGGTGGTGGTGNAGTGTGAGTGTGGTGGTGAGAGTGGTGGTGAGTGTGGTGTGAGTGTGTGGTGAGTGGTGGTGAGTGTGGTGGTGAGAGTNGTGGTGAGTGTGTGGTGAGTGTGGTGGTGAGTGTGGTGAGTGTGGTGGTGAGTGTGGTGAGTGTGGTGGTGGTGAGGTGGTGAGTGTGGTGGTGAGTGGTGGTGAGTGTGGTGGTGAGTGTGGTGGTGAGTGCGGTGTGAGTGTGGTGGTGAGAGTGGTGGTGAGTGTGGGGTGAGTGTGGTGGTGAGTGTGGTGGTGAGTGTGGTGGTGAGTGTGGTGGTGAGAGTGGTGGTGATGTGGTGGTGAGTGTGGTGGTGAGAGTGGTGGTGAGTGTGGTGGTGAGTGGTGAGAGTGGTGGTGAGTGTGGTGGTGAGAGTGTGGTGAGTGTCACAGGTGGTGAGTGTGTGGTGAGTGTGTGGTGAGTGTGTGGTGAGTGTGGTGGTGAGTGNGTGGTGAGAGTCAGGTGGTGAGTGGTGGTGAGTGTGGTGAGTGTGGTGGTGAGTGAGGTGGTGAGTGTGGTGGTGAGAGTGGTGGTGAGTGTGGTGGTGAGTGTGGTGGTGTAGTGAGTGTGGGGTGGTGAGTGTGAGTGGTGGTGAGTGGTGAGTGTTGGTGAGTGGTGAGTGGTGAGTGTAGTGGGGGTGGTGAGTGTGGTGGTGAGTGTGGTGGTGAGTGTGGTGGTGAGTGAGTGGTGAGTGTGGTGGTGAGTGTGAGTGTGAGTGTGGTGGTGAGTGTGGTGGTGAGTGACGGTGGTGAATGTGGTGTGAGTGTGGTGGTGAGTGTGGTGGTGAGTGCGGTGTGAGTGTGGTGGTGA